>ML779949.1:156546-171413 GCA_009831015.1 Picea engelmannii
AAGATATCAGTTTATTAAATCAATTGTATATATAGTTGCAACTTTCAAGCCAGATGATCAATAAGTACCACATTCTATTAAATATGATGTAATGTTCATCATCAATCTGTCTTGTGGCATTTAAATATAAAGAGATTAATTGTATGATGTAATGTTCATCATCAATCTGTCTTGTGGCATTTAAATATAAAGAGATTAATTGTCCTCAATATGTCAATAATTACGATCGGATCTTGAGAAAATGTGTCCAAAAAAACATATCATTGTTGTAAGATATCATGGTGAGCCAACAATTGCGCTGCACAAAGGGCGTGCAAGGAGATTACAAAGTGCCAAAGAGAAAAAGACAGGTCCAGGGATGGTGATGGCATTAATGTTGGTCGGTTTTCGTATCATACTGAAGATCTTATTTTGCTGAATAAAGTCCTTGAAATGTGTACTGGCTAAATTTTTACACCGATAGAAGCAAGGGTGAAGATATATCCTTACTTCAATAAACTAAAATGAGAAATAATAAAAATACAAAATTTCTTGGTTTCGCTCTTTTCCATTTATTTGATTTTCTCAGGTTTTGAGAAACCCAATATCTTTTGGACATACTCAGACCCCACAAACAAAAACCTTTGGACATGGGCTTGAAAACATGGCTGTAAAATGATGTTTTTTTATTGATATTTGATTAATTTGGAATTCTCAGGCATTTGATCTGAATTCTCTTTCTCAGATGTATTCGCTTTCTCTGCTTGCCTGGTGGATCCTGCTAACGCGTTCCTGAGTCGTCCAGGGATGATTGTGGTCAGATGTATAAGTGATCACTAGCATGTTCGGATCCATTTGAATCCTTTCTACACGTTTCCTCGTTGAAAAACCTTTAGAGCTACTGCATCTGTAGTACCCCTGTTCAACAAAAAAATTAGACTACGGTGAGACTTTCCACCAAAATAATGTCAAACCTACACAACCTATAAGTATGAGTACTAATAATAGGTTGTTGCCATGGATTTCAGCTTTCAAAAGATGAAGAGGAGATATTTTTGGTTATTAAAGTAGTTTTATGATGTAACAACATAGGCTTATAAAACAAGAGAAGAGGACGGCTAAGAAAATAAGCATATACATCTAACGACCACTATATTACTACCTAAAGGGTTTAATATTCAATGGAACATCGTCATAACATGAGGAAAACACTAAACACCACTACCTTGTTACCGAAATTTCAGGTAAACATTATTCTTTAAAAATTTTCAACAATATTTATCAATACACCTAGTTTGCGACAAAAATTATCACTACACACCGTCATACAATATTTATCAATACACCCCATCATAGATTGACGAAAATCTCTAACAAATTTTACAATATTTGATCTGACAAAATTTGCTGACTATTACACAAAGTCTCCAGCGATAATGGAGTCCCCGCACCATCCATACTCAAGCACGCTGCTAAAAAATTGAAAGTGCATCACAGATTCATGGGGTTGAGAACTTCATGAATGGAAAATAATCATGGATAACGGGAAAAAGAAGATAATTAAAAAAAAATAAGAAAAAAATATTTCTCTCACATTCCATTAACATAACCAAACAGACAATCATAGGGATGAATTATGACTACACCATTGCACGCTGAGAGGATTTTTCTTTAGTTCAGAATCTATGAAATAAATTGAAATATTTTAACAAGTCTACATGGGATACAGAGAGCCTTTGATTGGATTTTGACCATATTTAAGCCATGCCCACATATCTGAAGGAAGGCCTTCACCGCTAGGTCTGTTACTCCCTCCTGCTGCAGGAAATCAAACTATTCTCTTGCGGCTTCCTGAAATGAAATCCAAGAGAGAGTGTTAACCCACAAGAACTCATTATCACAATTATGGCGTTACTTGAGTCACATCAAATGCACAGTAAAGATAGACACGCATGCGCATCGCCTATAAAAATATCCCCAGACCCACATAGGGAGAACCTTTAAATTCTCACCTCCTTTTGGATCCCTGGCCCTTAGCTGAGCCCATCATCTGCGAACTACTCCCATTCTCCATGGCCAAATCCGTCCTGACCTGTATCGACAAAGACAAATCGTCGCCTTTTTTGTTGATGTAGACTCGACCTTGAGGGGTTTCGTGTCCGGCTTGGGAGATAGCGAAGATAAAATAGTTGGGCTCACAGCTTCCATGATTTTCAATATTGTTAACTTGCAAATTCAGTCTCGGGTTCGGCCTTCACGGGATTGTCGAGCTTCTTCTCCACAAAAGAAAACTTGGAAGCCGTCGGAGAATCTGCAACAAAAATAGAAGAAGTCGTCTGAACTTCCTTCTCGAACAATAATTTAGAAGAAGACGAGGCAGATCTCAACATGTTTCCATTGTAGAAAGGATACAAAGCTATTGCAAATCCATAGAAGGAAGCCACGTGGCATTTTTCTGTTTGTGCCAATTGATGTGGAAACACTCAGGTTATGGCATGGCACTAGCCTAGCCTATCACGGTGGAACCCCACTCAACTCGTCATCTTGTTATTAATGGACATATGTCGTCCTAATGGTGTCCTAGCTGCCTTGTTGTATTCACGGACTCATGGGCGACAGTCTTGTGGACTCATGGTCTATATTCATATTTTTTATGAACTCGCCACCAACACTTAACTTATTTTTCATTCGCGGATTCACAGACTCAAAGACACATAATTTTGTGCCTCCCCTTCATAAGTTCGTCCGAGAAGTATAAACACTTAACCATTTTTCCACCTACGCAGACTTGTGAACATACAATTATGTACCTCCCCTTCATAGGTCCGTCTGAGAAGTCTCAACACTTAACCATTCTTCCATCTACGCGGACTCGCAGACGTACAATTTTGTACCTCCCCTTCATAAGTCCATCTAAGAAGTCTCAACACTTAACCATCTTTCCATCTACATGGACTCGCGAACGTACAATTTTGTACCTCCCCTCCATAAGTCTGTCAGAGAAGTCTCAACACTTAGATTATTCAGTGATTTTGTTAGGTTTGCGAGTTGGCAGACTCACAAACTCATCTGAGTCCCTTCCTCTCTTCTAACACTCAACACTTATATTATTTTGTGAGTTTGTCGGGTTCATGGGTTAGTGGACTCGCGGACCCATTCATCTCACCTTTCCACCCATTAAACTCGACAAGGACCCAATCCCTGTTACCTACACCAATTACAGGCCTCCACATGGCTTCCTTGTACATGTATTCTCTTTTAGTTAACAAGATGTCGACATAACGTTAGCGTGATGTCATCCCTCCTCTCATCAATTTCTAAGGGCTTCCACATTGATCAACAACCGAGATCACATCCCAGATGTACTCCGATCAATAGTCAAGATCTTTCAAAGTTTTGGTCTGACGTTCAAGGCTAAAACGAAGGTCTAAAACATAGTTCACCTAAGGGGCATGCATTATGGCCCATCGATCAATTACCTGTTTCCATTCACAGGCTGACACCTATCCATTTCTGGACATGTTGGCGTTCCAGGTCTGCATGGTACATCATGTTGACATTACCTCTCCTCCAAATATTTCTTAAATGAGACCATAATGATCTATGATAGAGGTTAATTCTAGGTAATCCCCGATTAACGATCCATATTAACTCAGGTACATTCTCTACAGGCATGGTAACCTACTCCGATGAAGAGTCTGGATCTATTTGCTCCACTGATCCAACGGTTGTGATTCCACTGAGCTCAAAACATGTTTTTTTTCTTTGGGATCTTTCCCTTATCCACAACAAGCACAAGCCCATCATCTATCACTTGAATGAGGGTTCGAGGTCCTACGACCCCACCAATTTATCAAAGGGGAATAATATATAAGTAACATCCTTCTCTGGCCTCTCATACATAACACATCCAACAATTCCCTTTGATTGTGAAGGAGAGTTATATCACCTTCTTAGGCTCAATACCTTACATTCAATTGTTAACTTATAATCCTAGTTTCCATCCACAGAATTCCCATCACAACAATATTCAATTGTGCAGGGCATGACCATTCTTACCATCCTATCATCACTCAAATGCAAGAGTTTTCCAATACAATAAGAATCATTACTATAAATCAAGTATTTATATTTATAGTGCAAGTAGAGGCATTCAATCATGCATTTCAATTCAATTACACAGAGTCTATGAAATATGTATCTAGTTACAAGTTGCAACCAATCAACTGGCTATGGATGTTTGCCTCTCCATCCAACCATAGGCTCGGATGCATTCACTCTTATCATTATGGAAACCCTCGTGCCAAGCCATGATACCACTATGGAATCTCTCTCAGGTTCTCAACAAGATTTGAAGGTCACTCTCCTTCACTCTACTCTTGGTAGAGATTTTCCTTACACCCACCTAGCCCATGCCTCTTCGAGGTTTATCAGATGCCTTGCCAGCATCAAGCTCGCGGCTCTCTTAGCTCAGGTCCAGTTGTAGGTCTTCTACTCCAGCTCAGTACCCTTATATGGGTTATCTGATCCTTCTATTGCACAGACTCGTGCATTCCTTTCAACAACTCTCTTTCTCATAGGCATGACCCTCCTCCAGTTCTCTCCCTATGCATATCTCGATCACACGCATGACTTAGGAAGGTTCTTGACCTGTCCTTATGTTTCTTCTATCAGAAGGAAACTTGTGGGTCAATCCTAGAGACCCGTGGTGATCTTTCCTGCCATCCTCTAGATGATCGCTTCTTATCCATTATGACAACTCTCCATAATTCTATTCATTTGAGTGGTTGGCTTTTCAACTACAAACCTCCCTCATTAACTGATTTTTCTTGAAATCAAGGCTAAGGGATATAATATGAATAAGGCTTGAGGTCTTTTATTTTATTAGGTCCTCCTCTCATTCCATTAGTGATATCATGGATTTTACTTTAAGTCTTCACCCCACAGTCAGTTTTGGCATTGACAATTAAACAATAATACATTTACAATATTCACATGTCGTTGCATGGCAATCACTAACCATGATTTATTACATGTATTCAGGGTTTAGATATGGGGTGTTACAATCCCCTCCCCCTTCAAAGGAACACTGACCTCAATGTTCTTTATTTCTCAACAACACATGCCATTACTTCTTCTTTCATTTATCCTAACAACGTTATTCATTTATCCTTCAGCCCGTATCACCACAACACATCATTCTATGGGGATCATGTCTTATCACAAGGTTCTCATGTCACAACAATAGCCTGTTTTCCATCCTTTCCAGATTTGACAACCATCATCTATCCTCCCCGAACAAAGATTTTTCCTCTCACCTGTATCACATACACATAGAAATTCGTGAGTTTCTTTCATTAATTCAATCGAAATTCTTTCAAATCTGTCACCCACAAATTTAAAGTTCCACATTTCTATTTTCAGATCTGTCCAATATAGGAACCAAATCCCACAAGCATGAGATTTCTTTCTCATGGTAGTTTGGATATTTCATAACCAGTAGGGATTGGTATTCCTTATGGGATTACAAAATAGCCATCTCCAAGAAAGTTCCTTCCTGCAATTCATTCTTCACTCAGCTAAACAAATTGTTAGTTCCTCATACACATTATATTTTCATTGCACACTTGTAGTGGCTCACAAACAATTTCAGAACTATGCATACTAACAGTCAAATTCATCTATTCAAAAAGGAAATATCATTCTTTACACATGCATTATTTTAGCATACCAAGCATTTCAAAATGCAATCATCAAATGAGTTTAATCAATGTGCCAATATCCATGGCCACATTCACACACAATGGACACTTACATTGATTTTCAAATTATTACTTTTCATATTATGCACTTTGCCTTGGTGGGTTGTAACTCAGCCATCCTTTTACCACATGGTTGATTTATACACATTTTTTTTACATCAGAACTGTGTTCTTCCACTTCAGCTGATCATGCCCTCAAATCATGATACATGAAACTAAAATTTTCACATGAATGCATTCAAGCATTCTTTCTTCATTGGTAACCAGGGTGATGATGTTTATGACCACCCAATTTCTCTCTTTACCATTTTGTAGAGCATTAGAAGATACTTCTTCCATAATGTGCAGTCCCATATATACCCACTTTGATCTAGGTGGATATTGGAGGCCACCCACCTATTCCAACTGGATCCTCTTGACAGTTTTTAGTTTAACACTTTCTTCTGTACTTCTTTTTAATTGTGGGTTCTACACTTTCGAGGCCGTATGAATCCCTACGCATATTCTAGGAGGAGACTAGTGGCCTCCCACCTAATCCAATTGGATTATTTTGGTTTTTTTCATGTTTGCACATCTTTCTATACTTCCAGGGTCATTGTGGGACTCTAAACAGTGTCTTTTGGCTTTCCACAGTCAAATTGTAGATGAAGTCAGATTTTGATGGTGTAATGTGTAGTTCTTGAAAAGACATTTCCAATGGGCTATCACGTGCCTAAAACCGAAGTTGTATGCAAAAATTACAACCCCAGGAAGTTGAGGTACCAACTTACCCATAGGGGCCCACATGACTTTTGGCGTTTCACCTCCTAGGGTTAGGTTTTTGGATGTCTAGGGTTTTGGAATTCATGAGTAATATTAAAAAGGCCTCTGGAGCCTCATTGTAATCATTTTACTCATATGGATATGCGTAGCAACCACATCTCTTCTCAAAGATAGCTACCACCATTCAAACAAGTTGTTTCAGTTCTGCAATTTTACAGTTTCATCCTATTTCATTTATTCAATCGAAGATATTGTTCACTAGATATTTGTGTTGTTCTTCATATCTCTATGTTTATTCTATTTAGTCTATTAACCAGTTCGTTCCACTCCTAAATATGGATCATTGGTATCAGAGAGGTTTTCTCTTCATTTATTTTTCTTCATGCATGTCCTGGACAAGATCTAGGTTTAGGAAGTTGGGACTCAAACCAATCGAGCCTTTGCAATATCGGTCGTGTCGAGACCGAAAACAACTCATGGGGATGAGAAGAAAGATGATGGAGTGGGAAATCCTTTTAAATGTTGTTTGAGGAAGCCCTTGCATGAAAAATGAACGAAATGATGGACAACTTTGCACAAATCTGTTAGAAAAATAGGATTGCAAAGAAATAAAATAAAACAAATGAGGAAATAAAACACAGAAGATACACAATACAATAGAGACACATATATATGTGGTTCACCCAGTGTGGGCTACATCCACTAGAGAAATTTCTAGGTCCTTCCTTTATTATTATCCAACAAATGAAGGGATACAACCTACAACACACATGATGTAACTTCCTCTTCTTTCTCTCACAGTTTCCTCTCTCAGAATACAATATTCACAATGATGTATAGCAGAAATAAATTTCTCTCATAAAGGAGGGTTACCTTATAAGGAAAAAAACCCTAACATAAATTCTACCGTCATATCTGCGACCTTATAATGAATGGTCCATATTTACAATGAAATTACAATATGAATTTACAAGGCAATTTTTCCTTCGGGGGCCTGCTTGCCCCTAGACCCAGCAGGGGGGGTAACCCCCCCATGCACTCCCCTGCATGGATGAGTGTACATTCTTATGGGGTGAAAAGTATTCATGGGGTATAAACACAACTGAAAACAAAGACCTCTCAATTAGGAAGATAATCAAGCTCCACAACCAACAAGAACCTTCGACGACTGCCCATAGGAGAAGCATATTCATCAAGCGGCCATGCAACCCCCTTCAAGGTACATGTAAATTTTGATATTCCATTATTTGAAGGACTAATAGATGTGGATGTTGTAGATAAATGGTTGAATCTGCTTGAAGGGTATTTTTTGATGCACAATTTTTTCGATAGGGGAAAGATTACTTTTGCACTCCTCAAGGTCATCCCCCATGTTAAGGACTGGTGGGATACTTACTATGAGCAAAGGGCCATAGAGGAATCTACAATATTTTCGGTTTCCCCTACATGGGATTCCTTCCGAGATGCCATTAAAGAATAATACTACCATGTTGGAAGCTATGAGGACCAGCACACCAGATGGACTACCCTGCGTCAGGAAAGGGGCTAGACAGTTCATGATTTCACTAATATTTTCCATACCCTACGCACCAAATTGGGTATCAAAGACTCTGAGAGACATATAGTGCTCAAATACCATGGTTGTTTTCATAGGTACATTCAAATAGTAATGAATTTTTTGGACATCGTCTCATTGGGTATGACTTATAGATATGCTGTCAAGATCGAGCAAAAATTTAATCAGAAGAGGCGAGAATTTGGATCTGCAAACTCCTCACAGCTGAAGAATGGAAAAGGCAACCCCAACCCACACAACAAGGTATATAGAAAATATGGCCACTCTCAAGACAACTAGTCCAATCCGCAACACAAGAAGGGCAATGAGAAGATGAAGAAGGACACAAAAAAATGGTGTGGATACCATAAAAGCCCTTGGCACAACATCGAAGAATTCTGCTCCAAGAAATCACTCATGGCCGAGCTAAAGGATTCCAAGTTAGAGACCAATTCTGACTCTGAATCAAATCTATAAGGAGGGAAGTAGATTATCGATTCTGAATCTAGTGCCACTGTCGCTACCACCAAAGTCCATCCAAGTGAACCAAAAGAACTAGAGGAAGGGAAACACCTCTTTCACTCATAGATGTGGGTAAAGGGGGCTCCGCTTCATTTCATTGTCGATAGCGACAGTCAAAAGAACCTATTCTCAGCAGAGGTCATCAAGCAGTTGGACCTGCCGACGACACTGCACTCAAATCCCTACACCATTGGTTGTCTTCACCAAGGAAGAGATCTTTGTGTCAGCCAACAATGTTGTCTTCCCTATGGCATCAATCCTTTCAAAGACGAGGTATTGTGTGATATTTCTCCCCTTGACGTTTGTGATGTTATTTTAGGAAAACCATATTTGTGGAAGCGTCATGTTATGTATGAGTCTAGACCCCACAGTGTTATTATTCCTTTGGGTAGAAAATTGTATAGGATATCAAAGGTAACATCGCCTACCACTATTTCTTTAATCTCTGCTAAGAAATGCAGTAAGGTCATTTCACAGACTGGGAAGTTCATCTTCTTTGTGATCCTTTCTCATAGCAAGCAAAAGGTCATTGCCACATCCATGGCCTCTACACAGAGCCTCTCTTTGGAGCAGAAGCAAGTGGACGAGATTATGGAAGAGTAAAGAGACATATTCTCCTCACCTACCAGGGTACCGACGCACTGCCAAGTCAAGCATCCAATTAATATAACCCTCGGTGCACCTATGCCTAATGGACCTATATATCATCACTCACTGATGGAAAATTATGAAATCAAGCGTCCAATCCAAGAGATTCTTCAAAATGGGCACATCAGACCAAAATCCTCCCCTTGCGGAAGCCTAATTGTACTGGTGCAGAAGAAGGACGGGACCTGGAGACTCTGCATTGATTACAAAGAATTAAAAAAAATCACAGTCAGGAACCGGTACCCAATTCTCATAAATTATTACCTTCTTGACCAACTTAAGAGGGTGAAGTTCTTCAACAAGATTGACCTAAAGTCTGGCTACCACTAGGTTCCCATCGAACCAACTGATGTATGGAAGACAACTTTCAAATCTAAATAAGGTCTCTTTGAGTCGTTGGTCATGCCCTTTGGCTTAACAAATGCATGAACCACTTTCATGAGGTTGATGGATGATGTATTGAGACACTTCACCAACTCTTTTGTGGTGGTATCTTTGGATGGCATATTCATATTCAAGAAAACTTGGGAGGAGCACATGCAGGATATTCAACAGGTTTTGAGCACTCTGCGACAACACAAGCTATATGCCAACTTGGAAAAATGCTCCTTTGGCATGAACAGGGTCCAATACTTGGGATACATTGTTGATGAGCATGGGGTACATGTTGATCTAGCTAAGATCCAATTTATTCATGAATGGAGATCGTTGACCACACTAACCAAGCTTCAGAGCTTCTTGGGACTGGCCAAATTCTACCAATGGTTCGTGTTGGGATTCTCCCATATTGCATGGGTCCTCAGCGAAGTGACCAAGGGCAGTGGCAGGGAAAATATCAGGTGAGGGAAGGAACAACAAAGATCATTTTATGATCTGAAGCATCGCTTGTGCTCAACTCTAGTACTCTCCTTTCCCGATCTGAAACAACCATTCAAGATTGAGATTGATGCATCTGACTATGCTATAGGCACAGTTCTCACTCAACACAGTCATCTGGTGGCATACCATAGTGAGACACTCTCAGATACTGTTTGTAAATACCCCACCTATGAAAAGGAAATTTATTCCATTGTACAAGCCTATCGTTAATGGAAACATTACATTGTAGGAAAGGAGACAATCATCCACAATAATCACAAGCCTCTGCAGTTCATACTGACACAAGAGAAGTTGAAAAATGATCACCATTAGAAGTGGTCCACCTACCTATAACAAGTCCATCTCAACATCAAGTATAAGACAATGAGCACAAATTGTGTCGATAAATGCATCATTCGACATCCTGTGGTTGTACTCACCACTATGCTCCATTCCTATGGACATGAGGCCTATGAGTGGCCCCAAATTTACCAGTAAGATCTGGACTTCACTGCCACCTATCAGCTCTTGCACAAAGGCGTGAATGTCATCGATTTTCACATCCAGGATGGATTGTTATTCCATATGGGCCATATTTGTGTTCCTGCAAGTGAACATGAAAAACTTGTTTGGGAATCCCACTATAGTCGGATGGTAGGACATTTTGGCATGGAGAAAACTATGGTTGTTCTACAAAAAAAAAAATTATTGGCCAAAACTTCGACAGGATGTCAACAAGTATATTAGATATTGGACTGCCTATGCCATTACCAATCCAACCATCAAGAAGCAAGGCTTATACACCCCTCTTCCTACTCTCGAGAAGCCTTGGGAATCCATCTCGATGGATTACATGCCTAGTCTTTCGTCCACCAAGAAAGGAAATGATTATGTATTTTTGGTCATTGATCGATTTTCAAAGATTGCCATCCTCACAGCCTGTAAGAAGAACATCACAACGGAAAATAATACCAATATCTTCTTCGAACGAGTGTGGTTCCATTTTGGGATACCACAGACCATCATCTCTGACCAGGACAATAGGTTCCTCAACACATTTTGGTCGATTCTCTAGTCACTGTTGGACACCAATCTCACTAAATCCACTGCTTTCTACCCTCAAACAGACAATAAAACAAAGGTATTCAATCAGATGATTTTTCACATCCTGTGCATGTACAACTCTAAGTATCCACGTACATGGGATGAGAGTCTCCCCTATGTTCAACACATTTACAATAGGGCTCTCCATAGTTCCACTAGTCATAGCCCATTTCAGGTGGGGCAGGGATTCCAACCCTTAGGTCCCATTGATGTTGCATTACCTCTTGCAACCACATAGACATAATCTTCCCATGTTCAGTCTGAGAACAAAAAAGACACTAGATTCATTGAGTAGATTCAACACATCCGCCAACAGGTCCATGAGATTTTTCATAAAGCCAATGCTAAGTACAAGCAACACCATGATCAACACAGGGTATTGCACAAGTTTTAGGTTGGAGACAAGGTCTGGTTACATATGTAGAAAGAGCACCTTACATGGCCCCATTGGAAGCTCTGCCCACTTCACTACAGGCCTTACACTACCACCAAGGCTGTGGGTAACAATGCTTTTGAGCTCAACACTCCACCGTTCCTTTTGGCTTGCACCCAGTGTTCAATGTGGACCTCCTTTGGCCATATTTTCCACCATTATTGGACACCTCAAAGATTGTAGAACATCTGACACCAACAGAGCTCAACCCTGACTGCATGGAACTTGTATCCACTGATTATATAGTGGACACACAGGTCAAGGGCACTCGCTAATAGAGGATTTGGATTTATTGGGTTGTCAAGGTAGGGTAGCTCCTACACCAAGGCAAGTGGCTCATCCGAGGCCAAATTCAACAGAAGTTTCCTCACTTGATGGGGGAACTCAACACAATGGACACCATTTCTTCCTAAGGGGGGAGGACTGATCCAGGTGGATATTGGTGGCCACCCACCTATTCCAACTGGCTCCTCTTGACATTTTTTAGTTCAACACGTTCTTTTGTACTTATTTGTAATTGTGGGCTCTACACTTTTGGGGATATCTGAAGCCCTACACGTATTCCAGGAGGATACTGGTGGCCTCCCACCTAATCCAACTGGCTTATTTTGGTTTTCTTCATGTCAGCACATCTTTCTGTACTTTCAGGGCCGTTTTGAGTCACTAAACAATGTTTTTTTAGCTTGCCACAGTCAAATTGTATACAAAGTCATAGTTTGATGGTGTAATGTCTATTTCTCGAAATTACATTTCCAACAGGATATTAGGCACCTAAAACAAAAGTCATATGCAAAATTTACGACCCCGAGAAGTTGAGGTGCCAACTTACCCATATGGGCCAACATGACTTTTAGCGTTTCACCTTCTAGGGTTAGGTTTTTGGATATCTAGGGTTTTGGAAATCATGAGTAATATTAAAAAGGCCTATGGAGCCTCATTGTAATCATTTTACTCAAATGGATGTGCATAGTAGCCACATCTCTTCTCAGAGATAGATACCACCATTCGAGCAAGTTGTTTCAGTTCTGCAGTTTTACAGTTTCAACCTATTTCATTTATTCAATAGAAGATATTGTTCACTAGATATCTGTGTTGTTCTCCATATCTTTGTGTTTATTGTATTCAATATGTTAACCAATTCGTTCCACTCGTAAATTCGGATCACACTCTCTTATCACATGCATCTCCTTAATGCATTAAAACATCGTGCTACATTTGAGCACTTTGGTTCCCAATCACTCCTTGATTGGGAAATGTATTTGTGACATATATTTGCTCAAGCATTTTTCCAAGAATTTCAATCATCCTTGGTTGTCAGAGGTTCACACCTCAATCATGTAGGTTCTTCTTCCTTAATCATACCCTACTTGGGTATCAATGGCATACAAAAACCATTCAAATCACATGCATACCATCAAAGCATAGACTATTTTAGAAGGGATTATTACCTAAATCCATTTTACCTCTCATGTCACATGGGCATGAGATATTTATACATGTTCTGGCTTCCAATACATTCTCTGATATTACCTCTTCAGTGGTGCTTCCTGGGGACTTTTAAAATCCCTTTTTCATTTTTCTTTTTTTATCAACAACCTTCTTACATTCACTTATGTCTAAGGTTTTTCACTATTGGCAGTTGTCCTTCCCCAACAGTTCCATGTTTTTCTACACGTGACATACATCACCACATTCACATTTTACATTTGTTGTCATGTAAAATCAAATGCATGTACCATATCATTTATTTCAGTAAACAATTTTCATATATTCCTTAGTATATCTATATGCACTCCATCGCATTGTCCCCAATGTTTTCATGAGTGCAACCACAATAAAATTTCAGCTGCATCTCTCAACATTCTCATGCCAAAATATCTACATTCATCAACATATTAGTTTCTCATCCTAGATAAACATAATAGACAACAATAAAGGAGTTAAGGGATTCTCCCATCAGGAAACTTTCATCTTAGTTGAATTAATTTCAAGGCCTCATTGCCTTCACACTGTTAGAAAAATAGGATCGCGAAGCAATAAAATAAAACAAATGCGGAAATAAAACACAATATGATAGAGTCATAGATATATGTGTTTCACTCAGTGTGGGCTGCGTCCACCATAGAAATTTCTAGGTCCTTCCTTTTTATTATCCAAAAAAATGAAGGGACACAACCTACAACACACTCGATGTAACTTTCTCTTCTTTCTCTCACAATATCCTCTCTCAGAATACATACAATACAATACTCAGCCGCAATACAAATGGCCTCATACAAAAAAGAGGGTTGCCCTCTAGGAAAAAAAAACCCTAACATAATCTCTACCATAAGATCTATGACTTAATGATGAATGGTCAAGATTGACTATGAAATTACAATATACATTTACAAGGAAAATTTTCCTTCAAGGTATTTTCCCCCGAACCTCCGCCAGGGGCCGGGGGAAATTCCCCACTACAACCCCACCACATGGAGGGGTTTACAGTATTCTGAGGTGTGCAATCTTTATGGGGTATAAAAATGGTTGAAAACAAAGACCTCTGAATCAGGAAGATAATTAGGCTCCACAACCAGCACACACACTATAGCTTAGCCAAGCTCATTCATTTAAACACATTCAGTATTGTATATTCCAATTACTAGTTGTACTTATTTTCATAGTTGTCCTTTTTAAGAATACAACTCTATCTTATTATTCAGAGTTTCATAGTGAGAGAAGTATTAATCACTTTCTCCTTCTTTGCTTTTACAATTTATCCCTCTTGGGATATAGTTGTTCTATCTCTTGAGTAGTCTTAGTAATGTTCACCTTGACCTTCTTGGATAATTTTGCATGCTACATCAACAAGTTTCTTGTTCATACTGAATCATGAACTTGTGCATTCTACACATTTCCCACCCAGAGATCAGATCGGTCCTAATTCATTTGCATGCCTTGGTACTCATGCATGATATTTTAAAATGTAATCCACGATTCTTATATAAATAGGTTTTGCAACCCATTGTTCAATTCTCAGCATTCATTAAGGTTATAGCTCTGTTCTTCTGGTAGATTTATTTACACAGTTCCTCCATAAAAACCTCTTCAACATGAAAATATCTTGTTGCATATCCAAACGGTCTGACACGACCTCAATTCTTGAGTCAGCCTCAGCTTTGTCATCTCATATTATTACCTAATATTCCATGAGGAATTATCATCATGCATCTTTATTATGCATTTATATTGTGCACTCACACAT
>ML779949.1:197371-219191 GCA_009831015.1 Picea engelmannii
ATGAATATTCATATATATCCATTTTCTTTTCAGAAGGAAAAACAATAAATTCCACCATAAGACAAATCTCCATACACTCTCAACTATTTCTACTCATCCTTCCTCCCTAACTTATTTCCATCTTCCATTCCTATCCTTCCTCTACTGGACTATCTTGGAGCGCCAACTATATTGACCTAACCCCAAATAGAACCCGTAAGCGGAAGTGTCACTACAATGGCACTGTATTGCTGGGAGTTTTGTCATCATCTATTCAATTTTGGGCAGTCTCTCCACCTGAAATCCTGCACTGGTCCACATATCATAGCAATGCATCCAAACCAATATAATTTCACATACAAAGATTCATACCATATTGTTTCTTGGTCAGTGGTCATGACATCCAATTTCATTATCATTATCCCTTGGCTATTTCATAGCCCAATGACCTGCAGATTAGTCTGTAACACAAACTCATATGCATCTATGCATTATTATCATGTAATTGCATACAACTAAAATCTCAATTTGGTATCCCCGTACCAACAACTTTAACATCAAAGTTTTCAAGTTAGAAATAGATATCATAATATCCCATAATTCAATTAACGTTACACATTCATAGAATTATCATTCACATAATAGATTGCATCATATCCAACATCATCAATAACATTTAAACATTCATAAAATTTACATTCTCACAATATATTGCATCATATCCATCATTATTCAAATACATTTAAACATTCATAAAATTTACATTCTCACAATATATTGCATCATATCCATCATTATTCAAATACATTTAAACATTCATAAAGGTTCATATGTCTTAAAAGTTCAAGTGTATCATTTAATAGTTTCACTGTGAATAGAAAATAAAGGTGTTTAGGCCTCAGGTAATCCTAGTTGTCTAAGTCAAAAGGTGGTGTTACATACGCCCAACCTTCGAGAAACATATTCTCGAGGTGGTAAAAAAGAGTGAGGGAAAATCTTGCTGTAACGTCTCGACATCTTCCCAAGTAGCAGATCCTGGACTATACTTGTCCCACTAGACCTTAACTTGGTCTACCAGATGGTTCCTGAGCTGTCAGACTCTACGGTCCAATATGTGTAACGGTTCTATCATGAGGGTTCCCACGTCCGATACCTACAATTCCTTCCAATTTAGTTTATGTGATTCATCAGCAACATAATGACGTAGAACAGATACATGAAAAACATTATGAGTTTTATGCAAGTGGGGTGGAAGTACGAGACGATAGGCAATAGGTCCAATTTTTTCTTGGATTCTGAATGGTCCTATAAATCGAGGTGACAACTTTGTCCCCTTCCCGAACCATATGGTACTCTTATTAGGTCTGATACGAATGAAAACCTGATCTCCCACTTTATAACTTCGATCAGTCCTGTGTGCATCCACATAACTTTTCTGTCTATCCTATGCTTCCTTTAGTCTCTGCCTAATTTGAATCACCTGTTCCTCCATCTCTTGAATCAATTTTGGCCCAACTGTTACTCAGTATTCTAATCTATCCCAACTCAACGACATTCTACATGGCCTTCCATACAGAGCTTCATAGGGTGCCATTCCAATGGAGCTATGAAAAATGTTATTGTAGGCGAACTCTACCAAAGGTAGGTACTTCTCCCAATGGATTTGATTATCCATGAAATACATCCTAAGCATGTATTCCATGAATTGATTTACTCTCTCATTTTTCCCATCTGTTTCAGGATGATAAGTTGTGCTTAAGTTCAATTGAGTCCTCAACGCTGACTGCAAACTTGTCTAAAACCTAGAAGTGAATCTGGAGTCTCTATCTGAAATGATCTTCTTAGGTATCCCATGAAAATGGATGACCTCACTTACAAACACGCGTGCCACATTAGTGACATCGTAAGTGTCTCTAACTGGAATAAAATGATCACTCTTGGTTAACTTATCAACTATCATAAGAATGGCATTGTGTCTATGATATGTGAGCGGCAACCCCACAACAAAATCCATAGAAGTGACTTCCCACTTGGACATAGGAACATCATGTGGTTGTAGGAGGCCTGCCGGGTGATGGTGGTTGGATTTAACTTGTTGACACTCTAGGAATTTGGTGACGAAATGGACTACATCACGCTTCATGCCTACCCAGAAGAAGAGCTTCCTCATGTCTGCGTACATTTTCTTCACCCCTGGATGCACACAATAAAGTGCTCTATGGACTTCCTTCAGTATGATGCTTTTAATATCCCCATCTTCAGGGATGTACATCCTTCCCCAATATCTTAATAGTCTGTCTGCTTCTAGACTATATCCTTCACACTTTGGATATAATTGCCTCCCACTCTGGATGTTTGAAGTAACATTTAAATACCAACTGTCTCCTTGGAGTTGCGTCAGCACACATTCCCTCAGATTGACCTTTAAGGGTACCAAGGAGAAGACACGTGGTCTCCTACTCAAGGCATCTGCGACCACAATTTCCTTTCCCTTGATGTATGAAATACCAAAATTGTACTCACTAATAAACTCACTCCATCGCCTTTGCCTGGCATTCAGATCCCTTTGAGTGAAGAGATGTTTTAAACTTTGATGTTCCATTTTGAGCTCAAAGTTTTGCCCCACAAGATAGTGCCTCCAAAGTTTCATAGCTAGCATTACAGATGCCAACTCTAAATCATGAGTAGCATAAAGTTGTTCGTGTTTCTTCAACTTCCTTGACGCATAATCTATCACTCCTCTATCCTACATTAGCACGCCCCCCAACCCTTACTTCGAGGCATCCATGCAGACTGTGAAGTCCTTTTCCATATCCGACACTTGTAGAATTGGCGCACTAGTTAGTAACCTCTTAAGTTCAATGAATGCACTATCACATTCTTCTGTCCATTCATACCTGACCCCCTTGCACTGCAAAGTGATGATGGGTTTTTCTATTTTAGAGAATCCTTCAAAAAATATCCGATAATAACCTGCTAGCCCCATGAAGCTTCTTACCTCATGGGCATGTTTCGGCATTGGCCATTCCATAATGGCCTTTACCTTTTCTGGGTCCACAAAGATTCCTTCACTAGAAATGATATGACCTAAATAGTGGATTTATTTCTGGAAGAAGGAACACTTTGACAATTTCCCATACAATTTGTTCTCTCTAAGGCAAGACAACACCACTCGCAAGTGTTCCTCATGTTCTCTTTCATTCTTGGAATAGATGAGGATGTCATCTAGAAAGACTTGTACAAAATGGTCTAAGTACTTCCAGAATACTCCGTTCATGAGGCTCATGAATACTGTTGGCCCATTGGTCAATCCAAAAGGTGCTACGACGAACTCGTAATGTCCAAATTGAGTTCGAAAGGTAGTTTTAGGAATATCGCCTTCCTTAATCCTTAACTGGTGATACCCTGATCACAAATCAATTTTTGAGAATACCGTTACTCCTTTCATTTGATCAAAGAGATAATCTATTTACGAAATTAGGTACCTATTTTTCACTGTAGCACGGTTCAAGTCCCTGTAATCTATACATAATCGTAAGGAACCATATTTCCTCTTTACAAAAATTACTAGTGCACCCCAATGTGAGACACTGGGCCTTATTATCCCTAAGTCCATTAACTCTTTCAACTGCATTTGCAACGCACAAAGTTATGGCGCTATCATCTGATACGAAGTCTTGGAAATTGGTTTTGCACCAGGTTTTAGCTCAATAGTAAAATCAAGGTCCCTCTCAGAAGGTAACCCTGGTAACTCGTTCGGAAAAACATCCTTAAATTCTGACAATGCCAGGTACTGATCCAAGGAGGGTCCCTTCCTTTCATTCACTGCTTCCACTACATACAGACGACACCCTTGCCTCATGCACTGCTTAACCTTCATAGTTGAGATAAAGCATAGAGACACCCATCTCCATACACCGTGGATCTCTATTGGTCTTCCTTCATCGTCGACACAAAGCACCCTTTTTGTGAAACAATCAACCAAAGCTCGATGAGCTTCTAACCAATCCATTCCAATGATTAGGTCATACATCCCAAGAGCAGTGATGTATACCTTCAACCTCATAGTACACACTCCTAGGTCTACTATACAATTATTGATGCTAGGTCCTACCGCTTGTTTTTCCCCCGAAGACATCTCAACTTGTTTAAAGTCATCGTGCTCGTAGGTTGCCAACCCACTCTTTTCTAATGCAGATGGTGAAATGAAACTATTTGTAGCACCAGAATCAAATAAAATCCTAACATTGATATGATTTAGCGTACGTGATGACTCCACCACCATGGATTGATGTTCTGCCTGGCGATTATTAATTTCTATGTAAATCCGGTGGCTGCCACTTGCTCTTCCCATCGGGGCCTTTCCTTCTCTATGCACAAATCCTGATTGTAACTCTAGGTAGTCACGTTGATAATGGGGTCCTCCACATCACCAACAGGTAACAAGAGATTGAATTTTCATACTTCTTTGTGACAGTCTCTGAAATGAGTTCCTTCCCTTGGAACCCTTACCCCTACTAGCTGCTCCCTAAGATGGCCATGGACTTTCCTATGTTGTTGGTGATGAACAGGATGCTGCACTCCCTGCCATTGAAATCCCTGTGGCTACTATCCTTGGTGCAACTCTATTACCATATGGAGGTGTCCTTGAGCCCCCTCCCCTGGGAAATGTCCTAGGGGCCTTCCCCACGAACCCAAAACAATGCAGAAAGGTTGGTCTCATATATCCAGTTAAGTTCATGTGTTCCTCCCAATAACACACATTTTCCACAGCGTTTGCTACTAAAGACGGTTTCCACATCTGCACCATATCCCTTATCTTAGGGTTTAACCCATAGACAAAGCATTCTTCCTGTCGTTGGTCATTATCCATGTATGAAACATATATTAACAATTCCATAAACCTAATCTCATATTCTTCTACGATTTTGTTTCCTTGTACTATAGCATGAAATGCTTCCACCTGTTTTTCCTCATAGTAAGTTGGTAGATATTTCCTTTGGAACCTCTCCTCGAAAAGTTCCCAAGATACGGTGTCTGGGGTAAGATGTAGTTGCCTTTCCAGGTTGCCCCACCAGTTCAAGGCACTGTCTTTCAACTGAAAAATTGCTATCTTCACCTTTGAAGTGGATGCATAGTCTCTTAAGGAAAAACACCTTGTCATGCTTTCCAACCATGCTTCTGCACGTTCACTGGCACGACCCCCGACAAACTCTGGAAGTTTGATCTTCTACAGTTCTCTAGTGATGTCTTCAGGTGGAGGTCCTCCCCCTGAATCCCTTGACACTTCAAGATTACCTGTTCTAGATGGTGGGGGCTCCACTTCGATCCCTGTTGGTTGACACCCCTTTAAAGTCTCATTTATGGCCTCCAAAGAGTGCAAAATGAGAGCTAATTCAGGCGATGGTGGTGGCAGCGTTGGCGGTCCCTATGATGATGCCCCTCTGCCTCGATTTCCTCGAGTCCTAACCATCCTGTATAATTTAATCTGCATCAACCAAAGTTGTCAGGGTGAGTTCAAGGACATTTCACATTTGCGCAACTTAAGCTAGAAAACAGGGTTAGGCGTAAGTTTTTTTTTACTTGTCTATAAACAAGCGTTACTCTCTTTATGGGAAGTGGCTAGGTCAATGTCTAAAGCCTCTAAGCTCAATGTTTTCGCCTAAGGAAACTACTGAATCTCTCGCATGTGATCAACACACTCAAACTATCATTACTATCATGGCACAATGGTGTATGGTCTTTTGGTGAAAGCTCTATACTTAGTGGATAGGTCGTCGGCTCAAAACTTGTCTGCTCCAACAAAATTTAATCAATAAAATATGGAAGCTTTAATGTGGCGCAATGGTATTCAACCTTTAAGGAAGTGTTGTTCTTGGTGAAGAGGTCTCTGGTTCGAGTCCTTCTAACTCCAACAAAATTTAATCTAATCCAAAATAAATTTTATTCAAATTGTAATGTTATGTTAATTACTCTTTTTAATTAATTAGTCATTTAATTAATTAATCACTATTATTAATCCTTTAATCATTTTAATTAATTAACCACTTGTCATTTAATCCATTAATCAATATTATTAATTCTTGTAATAAAGTTAAAATTTGAAATTAATTATTTAAAATAAATGATAAATAAATAAAAAAATTAAAATTTAAAACAACTTCAAAATGTTTTAAATTATTAGAACCCAATTTAAAGTAATTAAAATACAATTTTAATAATTCAAAGTAATTAAAACAAAATAAAATAAATAACATAAAAATAAATAATAATAATAAATAATTCAAGGCAGCGGTGGGTCCTCGCATGAGGTCCACTTGGCCCCTCTCTCGTTTCCCACTTGTTCAACATTTAATTAAAATAATAGAAGATAACAACTATTAAAACCCTAACAAACCCTAATCGCCAAGGTTTTCCCTACTTTAGCCGCTCCGCCCATGGCCTTCTCTCATGGCTTCTCGGGCGTTTGATGGCTTGTGGTTTGGGTGATAACACTGTAACTTGATGCGTTCAACACTGTATCACCCTTTCGTGGATCCTCCTTCATGGCTTGGCACTGGTCTTGGCCACTGGTCTTGTGAGTTTTTGTTTGAAAAAGGGTTTGGGGATAATAGGCCCTCTATTAGCTTGTGGTTTTTTGTTTTTTTTTCCTGCTTGGTCCTTGGTCTTGGTGCTTGTTGTCTATGGCTGAGTGGTTAAGGTGTGTGCCTTGTTTGGGAGGTTTCGTGACTTGATATGCATTGTCAGCTGTTTTTTTTTTTTGTCGCAATAATGTCTGCTGGTTTTCTTTTTGTTGTTATACTGTGCGGCACAGTCATGCCCTTGTGGGCTCTCCTTGGTGGCTATGTGCACTCGATGGGTATGGGTATGGAAGAGAAGGGGGTGGGAAGGGCCTCAAAGTGGCATCATGTGGAATATTTATGGTTTCCAAGCATTACCCTGAAGATTTAGCGTGATGATTTATGGGTTTCAGTCTGAATGTTGGTCTGCTAACAACAACCTCCTTCTCTTTGCAGCCTAGTGATGTAACTGTGGTTGATTTGGAATCGGTTCTATGGTTTCATCAATCACTCTGAAGGTATGGGTATAGACATGTAATGCACATAGACCTAGCTTCTCAGTGGCTTGGCGCTTGGGCGCTTCGTCTTGGCTTTAGCTTTACTTGTGATGTTGTGTTTGGTGTAGGTTCTTGGATCGAGAACTGTTTATTTGTGTATGGTAGGTGCGTTATGGACCTCTACTTGGTGGCTTGGTTTCGTGCTTGTGCGATGTCTATGAATTGTGTTGTGTCGTGACTCTAGCTGGATAGCTTGGATTGTCTTTTAGGGAATGACAGGATTCTATTACGTTACCCCCTTTAAATTTTGCAGAGAGCTCTTTTTCATTGATGTGATTCTGTTTCTTAGACTGATTCGATGAAAATTTTATAAGAAATGTCATTGGAATGAAAACTTCATTGAAACACTAATATGATACTATAATGTCCATATGTAGGGCTCTTTATTTTTGTTTCTTAATTTCTTGTTTACAAATGATACTAAGTAACTGAACAACATATTTTAATGCATCATTTATAAATTTTCTGTTTATCTTGTTTCTCGAAGAAGATTGCAAAAAAATAAAATTAAACGTTGTATCTACCAGTGGGTTCACCAGTTTTTGGAAGCCATCCACGAGGGTTCCGTCCTTGCCCGTGGTCTGCCCCACCTGAATGAACTTAGCTTCAAAGAGATGATGTCAAGTGCAAGTCTCTTGCAATTTTGGCAGAATAGACTCCTTGTGTGCATTTCAATTTCACATAAGGTGCTTACAGTCGCCCACAGAGATCCAAACGGCGACGGAGGCATGTCAAGAATCTGATTGGTGAACCTTAAGTCTGTTTGTACATTGACTCACCCGTTATTTTATATGTTTTTAATATGTAACATTTTTTTGTTTTTTTTTCATCATTTTGTATATGGATGGTCTAATGCGCTGTGTATTTATTGTAGGTCACGGGTTTGAAATTCCTCCAGAAGTGGATATGGATAACACAATGTGGGTAAATAAACAATTTAAAACCATATTATTTTATCAAACTAAATCCACAAAATAGGAAGAACCAATGTGATGGCATAATGGCAATAGGTACTTTGTGTTACTTCACTGCTACAACTATGCCGAGAGTGGCTTCGGTTACTGTGGCTTACTTCATTTTTCTGATATGGTCATGGCTATCTATCTATATGTTTGTAGTGCAGACTAAAGAACTCAAGGATGTGTAAAATCCTTTTGTTATGAATATAATCATACATGTTCTAGAAGTAAATGGAAAAGAATTTAGTTTGCTCACTGCCTGGGCTCAGGTCAAGTTAAGGAAGATCTTAGTAATGTTTACATTGAATTCCACAGTTCTTTTGAACCAATAAATTCCATCGTTCACTTGTTGGATATTCGCTAGATGGGGAATATGATTCTGAGAGATGACACGAGGCGAGATATTATCAATGATGAGGAGGTGAAGTAGCCATATGTAAGATATGTGGAAGTGGGGGATGTCACATCATGTCCCTTATACTTTATTTCTCCTATTACTATTTTAAACACTATGTCCCTTATACTTTATTTCTCCTATTACTATTTTAAACACTATTTGTTTTTGCTATTTTGTTTACTTATTGTTCTATATAAAAAAAATTTTATATTATATACATTATTCAGAACACTACTTTTACTATATTTATAACTTTGCAAACTTTGTATAGTTCTATTTTCTAAGACTAACATCCAGTTATTTGATTCTCTATGACTCATGCAGGTGAGCATACAGTTCACAGGTAGCCTGAACAGAGGGTGAGACAATTTGTAGGAATCTCCCCTTCTCTCCCAATATATATATATATATATATATATATATATATATATATATATATATACTCTCCCTNTTCCTGGGTTCCTATGGGTAGTTCTTCATAGGTTTTAAGGTCTGTAAAATAAAGGGTTTCTAGGTCATAGGTTAGGGGTTTGGGAGCAGATTGCACAGTTATGTGGGTGGTCAAGCCCAGGTTTCAGTTTTGAAATTGGGCTCTGATACCATGTGTAAGATCCTTGCTAACAGAAGCTAAAACTTAATAAATTAATTAATACATATCATTGATATTAATAACTTCTTTTACGATTGTATATTCAACAAGCTAACAAACTAACCATTCATGGTTCAACAAATTATAATTGAGCACATGAAATACAAATTATATATAAAAAAAAACATACACAGCTTAGTAAAATAGTGAACCCTCATAACTATAATGGCATAAATACCTCTCAGTGATGTTATTTTCCCAACTCCATCTGTCCTCGTTTCTCTGCCCAAAATCTAACCAAGCTGATCTGCCCACTCTCTGTGCAAAACCAAATCTTTCCTCCCTACCAGCTAGGAACAGAGCCTATCCGGCTCCCTAGCTCCAAGATTCTGCGAGGATTCCTGGCCCCTGAGCCCAAAACTCCTAGCAACCAATCCTCCCCTGTAATAGTCCAACAAATTCCTCCAGCCTCAAACCAGAAAATGTAGTTTTCCCATACAATCTCCCCCCTCTCTCCAAAATTATCCCTGCCCCTAAAATCCAAAGTCCCCCTCTCGAATGTCTTTGCCCCCTCATATCCCCTCATCCATTCACCGCCTCTCCATTCAATGCCAACCATCCCTCAATACGTTAAGTTTTCTATTAAATAAATTAAAATTTATTAAACTTTAATTCGTTACCCAAACATTAAATGAGTTAACTAATTAATTAATTAACATACATTAAACACTAAATAATTAATTAGTTAATTAATTAATATTATTAATGAATAATCATTATTTAACTAATATACATTAGGAAAGTTAAATATTTAATTAATTAAACTTTATAAACCTTAAGCAATTATTTAACTAGGGTTGTTACAATTGGTACAAGTTTACAGTAATATATCTCACAGTGATAGTGTGACAGTGGTTCCATCATTCTACTTATATGTCAAGGCGATTGGACGGGGAAAGGATAGGTGGTTGTAGCCACCTTCCGTTTGTAGCCGGAGTACATAGCGGGTTGTAGCCTCTTTCTGGTTGTAGCCAAAGAATTGGGGAGTTGGAGCTTCCCTTGGGTTGTAGCCTGAGAAACTAGGGGGTTGGAGCCTCCTTCGAGTTGCAACTGGAAAACAAAGGAAGTTGGTTCTTCCAATGAATGTAATTCTTAAAGACATATAAGAAAAAACATTATGTGGTTTTCTCCCACTTTGGTTTTCCATGTAAAACACTGTTGTACTATGTATGTCTGTGATTGCTCATTTGTTCATTGTTTATTTACTCTGTAACTATTGGATGATAATGCTACATTGATATAACACTTGCATTTTATGGTGAAAAAGGATTATATTGCTCTATTACTGATTCACCTTGTTAGCACTCTGTAAATTTGTTCGGATAATAAACAAATGACAGAGGTAACATTTTCAACCAACCTTGAGATCTGAAACGAGCCTTTTTGGACCTAGAGAGGGCTCTCTCAGGAGATTTTGTCTCCGCGCGGCATATGGATTTTAAGTTGTGGGTAGATTTAATACCTTTGAAATAATGGGTTCTGGTTATATTGGCACAAGAAAGTAAGACTTTGGGCTATGGAGTCTATTCAAGGAAATGAAAAAAACAAATGACTCAATGACTGAACTTGAGAGGATAAAGTCTAAGCGAGCAAAAATATTCAGTGAAAAATCATAATGTGTGGTGAGGAGAAAACACGGGAAGTAACTTGGAGCACCATTATGGATGAATTCAAATTTAACTTTAGAAGAAAAACATTTTGTCTAAATGGCGCGAACAAGGGGCGTTGCGCAACGAATTCACAGGTTCGAAATTTCGTTCTGATTTAGACAGAAAAAGATATGAAAAAAGAAAACAGGAAGTACCTATGCAAAGAAAATGAAACAATACATCCAACTGCTACAATTAGAGTCTTTTCATCAAAGCTACAAGACTTTTGATTAAGTTTTGATTGGACTCAAATTACATGCAATAGTTATTGTATATACTAATTTTTCCAACCAACTTGGTTTACATCAAAAAGATCAAATATATAAGTGAGGGAGTTGCTTGGGATACCCTTCTCTTCTAACCGTTATCTCTAAAACTAGGAAATTCACTGCTCTGCATTACAAAACTCTTCGCATGATGCCTTTCCAAAAATATGCAACAAACACATCTAGCTACCTCATGATTGTTTGTAATCCGCCATGGGGATTCGATTATTGATCAGGTACATTCATGGGGGAGTGATGTGTCAATGATTTCCTTCGATTAGATATCTAAGTGGACAAGTGTTTGTCAAAGTCTCGTTGTCTCCTGTAACGACTTCGATTTTCTGTCGCGCACTCATTTGCTATGGGAAATGTGTGTGGCAAGTGCCTATAGACATTCACGGCTGTTATCAAAATGGAAAAATATCTTAGGGCGATGTCTCTTTCAAAACTGTGAAGATTTTATTTCTTTTCGCAGATCCAGGAATGACCTCAGCTAATATTGTTTCTTTTACTCACTGGCAGGAACTACGCAGGCTATCTCTTCATCCGTTTCACATTCTCTAGAGTGTTTTTCATATCTTTTTTTTCGACAGTCGTTGTGCTTCGCCCAGCTGTAGAATCGTATCCTACACCTCTCTAAGTTGTCTCTTGAGCTGCGTCGCATTCCCTTCATGAACTTGCACTGCTGTTGCTTCCATGGTCTTTGTTGCTAGTTGTTGTCTCAGCTCCCTGTTTTCTTGGTATAGTTCGGCGATGGCTAGCTTTTCCTGTTTCAACTATTCAATTGTTTCTTGATAATTTGCACCCATGGTTGCCATCCTTGTTCTGCTCCCACTTTCTAGGTTGGTACCTTCCAAAGTCTCCAGGTAGACAATGCGCATAAGTAATTTTTCAGCGAATGGTTGTGTGCGCAACTCACCCGAGATTTGGGTTTCCCGAGCTTCCTTATTCTTCCTTGGTCTGCTCCTTCTTCGAGGTATCCACTGCTAGGGAGACAAGGCTTCTAATGTCCTTCCTTCTTGTACATTTCCTTCCATTCCAGGTTTCATGCAGAGTGATGTCGTCGTTCCTGCAGGTGAAGGGAAAATATCCCTTTTATCCTTGGGGATGCCTGTTGTGACTGAGAATGAATCCCAATAACTTTGGGGCCCGGATCTAGCGATTCTTCCACTTCGCGCACCCTTATTTATGTTTTGAGAGGTTTCCATGACGTGACCAATGTTTATTTTGCGCATAGTGGATCTAGCGAATGCCCAAGATGGAGAATTCGATCGACTTAGGCTTGCGAGAAAACTTACAGCCAGAGTATGAATCTAATTTCGTGAGTAGAAAGGGTGTAGAACATTTGGAATTTATAAAATATCGGGCGGAAGGAGGGATCATGCCAATGAATAGTGAATTCATGGGGATTGGATGTTTCGAATCAAATTACATATTTTCCATGGTGCATCCCCACGTGTAAAGTACAAGTCATAAGGGTTACAGGGCATACATGATACGAACACCGCTATTTTTCATTCCCTCAGCCTTCATAATGAGATGATAATATTTTCTACACTGGCCGACTCAACTTCCATTAACTACTTGACTCGACTTGGGGCAAATAGAGACTAACTTTTAACAGGAATCGACTCTCTAGGAGAACCCTACTCATACCATTTGCACATGTTTCGACTCCGAAATCCCTTCCCATTTCCAAGGGCCAACCAACCACTTGCTGACTTTGACCCCTTCATTGCTACATACCTGACTTCACATGTCTTGACACATGGGCCATAACTCAACTGAAAACCAACTCTAATTGAATGAAAAATGGCAGCACTAATAGTTGGTTCCAATGGGGCTGCTATCCTCCCCGCGAGGTAGCAAAGAAAATTAGACCAGGTGCATGACCATTGGGACTTATTTAGACTCTTTGACACTGCAATATGGAAAACAAGATGCAACCTAAACCTATTGACACAACTTATAAAGAATCAACATAAAACTCAGGGCCTTCACTTTGGGCTTCAATTTTCTGTTGACCTGCTGATTCGACGCAAAAATAAAATGACTATTTACAATGAAAAATGAATTAAAGGGATTTTATTTCGTTAGATAATGCTTGAGGAACCTGCCATTTATAGGCCCCCAAACAAGGAATTATCCACTTAATCCTTCTAGAAAATAAGCATTACTCCCGCAATACGTGTTGATTCTTAATGGACCTGTCCAAAGGTTGTCGAACTTTCTGTGCTTTCCTTTATCTTCATTTCTTGCGTCCCATCTCAACACCATCTCCCCTACCTGCAATTCCTCTTTCTTAGAATGTTCGTCCAAGGTTTTCTTCATCCTCTCCTGGCAGAGCTACGATCAATTATATACCTTTTCCCTCATCTGCTATGTGTGAATTAGCTAATTTATTCTCCTCTGCGCGTCATTTGGTCGAACCCCTATTTTTGCAGCAACTTTCTGACAGGTGGCCCCAATGAGGTGGGGAAAATTGCATCTGCACCGTATACGATCTGAAAAGGTGACGTTAAGATGGACTTCTTGGTGGTAACTCGATATGCCCACAACGCATAGATAAAAATTTTATGCCAAGATTTCTTATTGTCTTGCATGAGTCTTTTGATGATCCTAATTAGGATTTTATTTGAGTATTATGCTAATCCGTTTCCCTGTGGGTAGTACATCGTAGAATTCCCCAGGGTTATATTATAATCCTGAGAAAAATTTTCCATCCTTTTGGACTTGAACGTGACCGCATTTTTTATTATGATATTGACGGGACACCTGAACCTTGACAAGATGTTTGTATCCATAAATTAGATGATGACTGTGTCGGTATATTGCTTGGTGGGGATCACTTCTATCCATTTCGTGAAGTATTCAATGGTCGTGAGTATCCATTTGTGTTGTGCCAAGGATGGTGGATTAATTTCCCCTATGAAATCCAAACCCCACTGCATGAAAGGTGCTTCGACTGAGATCGTCTTTAGTGGCAAGGGTTGTAGCTTTCTTCTCCTGTTGAAAATATGACATTCATGGAAGCTGGACACCTCTTTGTACACATATATGGAGATTGTAGGCCAATAGTAACCCGCCCTCAGGATTTTGTGCATGGTTGTTTTCCAGTAGTGGTGTCCTCCACAATCACCTTTGTGAAATTATTCTATGGCTTGCTTCACATCATTTTCCAGCAAATAGTCCAGCAATATCCCCCTGAGGTATTTCCAGTAGAGTCAGTTGTCCAGGATGCAGAACTTAACCACTTTGAGCTAGAGTAATCTAGCTTTAGTCTTACTTATGCTCGGAGGGGCCTGGAGATTATTCAACACATAGATGATGTCTGCATACCACGACGAATCGACGAACTCCTCGGACACTTGCACAATCGTTTCTTCTTGAGGACTCTCTGACAGATCAATAATGAAATTTATTCCGACAGAGTCATAGTCTGACTGCGCCATTAGCTTCGCAAGGCCCTAACCCTTAATTATTTTTGTAGTCTTGATCTCTAGGTCATAGTCCAGCATGGTCACTATCCACTTACCTCTCCTCCCTTTGGGGTCGGGCTGAGTCAAGATATCCTTTACTGAGTTGTTGGGCACATAATAAATGACGTGGGAGTGCAATATGTACGTCCTGAACTCATTCAAGGCTTTCACTAAGGAATACACTTTTTTTTCCATAATGTCATACATTAGTGAAGCGTCCCACAGTGTCTTTCTGAAATAAGCTATAGGCTTCTCAAAGTTCTTCTCATCTTTCTGTAACAACACGACAACAATCATATGCTCTGAGGAAAATGAAAACATGATAAAATATTTCATGAAATATGGACTAGATAGCACATGATATCTAGTTAATGCCACCTTGATATACTCAAACAACTTCTTGGCTTCTAGGTTCCACTTGATTTCATTTCCCTTTCTGAGCATGCAGGTGATATGCTTTATCATCTCTTCCAGGTTCAGGATGAATCTCGTCAAGAAGTTTACTTTTCCTAGGAATGATTTCACTTCTTTTTTACTGTGCAGAGTGTCGATCTTCAAGATTCCTTCAACCCTAGTGGGGTCTATATTAATGCCTTCCTTCGAGATAATGTGTCCCAACAACTTCCCTTCTTCCACCCCGAAATGTGATTTCTTCTGATTTAGTGATATACTGAACTTCCTGTACTTCTGGAAAACTTTCTTTAGATGCTCGAGCTGTTGTTCATCGGAGGTACAGTACACCGTGATGTCATCCAAATATATCACAATGAACTTGTCCTTTTCATTGGAAAATGTGATGTCCATTTCCCTATGGAAAGTGGCTCCAATGTTCATTAGGCCAAAGGGCATCTTGGGATATATGAACATTCCCCAGGGCGTTGTGAAAGTTGTTTTTTCTTTGTCGTTTGGGTGGACCATGATATTATTATAACCTTAAAAACCGTCCAACATGGACATCTTCTAGGACCCCACCACCTTTTGTAGAATATAGTCCATTTTGGGAAGAGGGTAGTGATCCTTGAGGGACACTTTGTTTAAATTTCAGAAGTCTACAGACAGTCTTATCTCACCACTCTTCTTTCTTACAGACACCAAATTAGCTACCCATTTCGAGAACCGTAAAGAAACGATAATCTTAGCATCGAAACATTTCTTTACCTCTTTTTTCGATCAGTGACAGTAGCAGGGGATTTATCCATCTCAGCTTCTATTTGAAGGTTTTTTTATCTTCTTTGAGAGGGATCACATGCTCGATCACTTTAGTGTCATACACCTTCAAATCATCATAGCTCCACATGAAAATGTCGAGGAATTCCTTCATAATCTTGACGTAGTCTTGCTTGACCTCTAGACTGAGTGTTTTCAATAATTTGATCATTTTTGGGTTCTCCTCAGTCCCGATGTTGTAGTATTCCATGTCCTCTTCTCTTTTTGTGATTTCGGATTTTTATCCACGTCATTTTCATCAAACAACGTTTCCAGTGGCAGTAACCCCTTCAGAATGATGTTATTCTTCAGTTGTATTATGTCCCTTACCGTGATCTGGTTCTGGAAATGGTCGTCATTATCATGTTCATTCTCACTCCCATATTCATCGCAACAACATTCATCATCAATTTTTATGTTAGTGAACTCGTCGCTCATCTGAAGAAATATCTCTACCTGCTTTTCATCCTCAAACACCTACCAGTATTTGATATTATCAGGTACTATTGACCTATGCTTGATTTTGATCTCATATTTTTTGTTGGGGAAGATGGGGATATTGAAAATCGAGGTTGAGGTGGCCAATGCGTCAGCGATATGACTTTCCCCCCTCGGGATGACTGATAGATTATACTTTGTGAAATCCTCGAGGAGGTCTAACACCAAGTTTATATATGCTCTCAACTTGAGATATTTTTCTTGATATATTCTTTTCACTTGGTTTATAATCAGCTCAAAGTCTCCATGTACTGCTATCCTTTCCACGCCTAATTCCTTTAATACCTTCAGGCCCAAAATCAGTGCCTCATACTTGACCATGTTGTTTATACAGTCAAAAGCGAGTTTGTATGAGAATATCTTTGAACCCACTTTGGGGGGATTTATCCCCACGTCCGCCCCAACCTATTATTTGTTGACCGCATCATCAAAAATCATGTTCCATATCTTGTTCTCCGCATGGTTTCTTGGGTCAGTGCACTTGGCAACTTGTCGTGCAGCTTTGTCATCGACAGTCATAATGGTTGTCGCCTCTTCCTCTTCAAAACTTACGTCATTATAGAATATAGAAGAACCAGTCTCAGTGTCAATGGAGTATATGGGGTGGTTGTTTGGTTGCGTTTTGCTGCTTACCATGTATTTCAACAACACTTATTTGTACAACTGTCTGTCCTGGCCAAAGATAGTAATGGTGTCGTATGACATGTCCATTTGTAGAGTCCCCTTTAACTTCATAGCCCATGATCTAGATAGATGCATGCCAAATTTGGGGGGTATGTCTGCCACGAACATGTCCATAACCATGTTCTTAGAAGTAATTTGGGCCAATGACACGACCAAGTCCTTAATGAGACCCAAGCACTTGAATTTCCTCGAGTCAAAAGAGAAAAGGTCTTTGTAGGGTCTAGTGATATCCAAACCTAGTTCATCCATGATCAGCTTTGACATGAGCTTGTCCGATGGGTCAGAATCTAGCATGGTGTTATGCATGGTCATTTCATGAACCTTCAGATTGACATAGAATGAAGGTACGTCCTCAGTATAACTTGTCTCTTCAACGCGTCGACTGAACAAAATAGCAGGGTGATCATCTTGGACATTCAAGGTATCGGGGGTCCCTCCCATTTTCAAAACTTTAATAATCTACTCCCTATACTTTTCCTTTCTAATAAGTTCGTTGAATGGGACAGATATTTTGATTTTATCCATTTCATGCTTAAAGTTAAAAGGAGGGCAGAGTTTCTCTACCTCTTTTCCACCCGCTTCTCGGCTTGTTTTAGGAGTTTTCTTCAGGGCCTCCTCTTTCGAGTTTTCCTGCTTCGTCGCTTCCTTGGTCGTGCTGTCCGGCATCGGTCAGCTTGTGGAAGGGGTGTTCGCCAGAGGCTTCCTTGTGGGATTAGTTTGCTGAGGCTCAGTAGACGTTTCCTTGCTCCTGAGGTTATATTTATTTTGAAATTGCATGATGGTGTTCTAATAACCCTTTCTAAAATATTCTGTTTCCCAAGAAAGCGCATCATCAATTTCCCCAATCCATGCATCATCCGTCTCCAGCATAAAACCATCATTTTTTCTCATGTACCGATCATGTTCTCTCTTTGTCAAAAACACACGCGAGTTCTTATCATTGCAACAATGCATTTGGTCTTCGAACATATGATCGAAGTCTTCATCCGCGTAGTTGTTTTGGAATAAAGGCCTTGTCTGTTGGTCACCTTGATATCTCTGCTCCCTTTGTTCCCTTTGTCTGATCTGAGGAACTTGACCCCTCCTAAGGTTTTGATTCCTGGGCTGGGGGTCTTGATGTTCCTGGGCAATGGGTCTATTTCCCACAAACATTTTCTCCATTAGCTTCTCCATGGTTCTCATCATTAAGTCAAATGTTTCATCCGTGGATATTGACGTCGATGGCTGTGAATCTTCTTGGGGATTCTTATCATCTCTGTTGAATCTCTGCTTGATCTTCCTAGATGACTTCGACCGCATTGCTCATTATCATGTCTAGGCTTATTGATCTTCTTTCTCTCAACATAAAGGAGAAATCGTTGTCGAAGCAATCAGTGTATTGAAACTGCATAGCCCTGGGAGGTGGCTAGACTTCTTCAAGAATCGAGTTATAAACCTTCATGAAACTGGCTGAGAATTCTTGCATCGTCTCCTCCGACGCCTTCTTCATATTATTATACTGCATTAACAACTGCAAGGGGTTCTTCTTGTCTCCTCATCTGGCAATGAAGGTCATTTCAAATGTGGTGAAGTATTGAATCCTTTTTGGTCATAGGGCTTTGAACCATTTCCTCATGTGCCCCGTAAAAATCTACGCGAACAACCTCATTTTCGCATCTGCATAGTCTACCTATTCTAGGTCGATGAAATTGTTGAACCAATCCAGATGCTTCTAGGCCAAAACGTTCCCTTCAACATCATAGAGATTAATCCTCTAGCTGTAATTTTGGGGCAAGTCATGCAGTTGGGATGGCAGAATGAGGGAGGCAAAGTTGGTGTCCATGGCTCTATAGGGGTCGGGATTTGAGGGATATTATTAGACACTAGGGTTTGGAATCTCTTCTAGTCGAAAACTATCTTGTCCAAGATGGTTTCTGACTTAAACCTGAACATGGTTTGCTCAAATGATGCGTCAAACTCAAGGTCATTGATTCTTAGTGCACCGTCTTTCGGTAAGGACAAACGTTTTTCTAGGTAATAGAATGAGTCTGGCCTTTTCTCTCTAATCATGCGCAGAAGTTTTTTGGGGTCGTACATAGGCTCTGCAGGGTTTGGGTCAGGATTTTCTCTGGTATATATCATCTTCGGAGCCGGGGTTCTTGAACTACACTACTTGGAGCTACTGGTATTTTTGACTGGATTCGCCAAGGTAAAGGTTTTAGCCGGTGCAGATGTTTGTCCCTCTGTTACCCTCAGGTCTCAAACTACAATGTTAGTCGTTCTCCCAAGGAAAATATATTCAGTTTTGTCCCCGACAATGATGCCAGAATGTTATCACTCTATAAATCTGTTCAGCTGAGAAACATACGACAGAGGTAAATTTTTCAACCAACTTTGAGATCCAAAACTAGCCTTTTTGGACCTGGAGAGTGCTCTCTCGGGAGATTATGTCTCTGCATGGGATATGGATTTTATGTTATGGCTAGATTTAATATCTTTGAAATAATGGGTTTTGGTTATATTGGTGCAAGAAAGTAATAGTTTGGGCTATGGAGTCTATTCAAGGAAACAATAGAAACAAATCACTCAGTGAATGAACTTGAGAGGATAAAGGCTAAGAGAGCAACAATATTCAGTGAAAAATCGTAATGTGTGGCAAGGAGAAAACACAAGAAGTAACTTGGAGCACCACTGTGGATGAATTCAGAGTTAACTTTAGAAGAAAAACATTTTTTCTAAATGGCACGAACAAGGGGCGTTGCGCAACGAATCCACAGGTTCAAAATTTCATTTCGATTTATACAGAAAAATATAGGAATAAAGAAAACAGGAAGTGTGTACGCAAAGAAAAGGAAACAATACATCAAACTGCTACAATTAGAATCTTTTCATCAAAGCTATAGGACTTTTGCATTAAGTTTTGATCGGACTCAAATTACATGCAATAGTTACTTTCTATACTAATTTTGCCAACCAACCTGGATTACATAAAAAATATCAAATATATAAGTGAGGGAACCGCTTGGGCTACCTTTCTCTTCTAACTGCTATCTCTAAAACTAGGAAACTAACTACTCTGCGTTACAAAACTCTTCGCATGACACCTTTCCAAAAAGAGGCAACAAACACATCTAGCTACCTCATGATTGTTTGTAATCCACCATGGGGATTCGGTTATTGATCAGGTATCGTCATGGGGGAATGATGTGTCAATGATTTCCTTCGATCAGATATTTGAGTGGACAAGTGTCTGTCAGAGTCCCACTGTCTACTGTAACGGATTTGATTTTCTATCGTGCGCTCATATGTTGGGGGAAATGTGCATGGAAAGTGGTTGTAGACAGTCATGGTCATTATCAAAATGGAAAAATGTCTTAGGGTGATGTCTCTTTCAAAACTGTCAAGATTTTCTTTCTGTTCGCAGATGCATGAATGAACTCAGCTAATCTTGTTTCTTCTGCTCACTGGCGGGACTTGCGTGGGCTATCTCTTCAGTCATTTCACATTCTCTGGAGTGTTTTGCATATATTTGTTTCCAAAAGTCGTTGTGCTTTAGGAAACTGTACAATCATATCATGCACCTCTCTAAGATGTCTCTTGAGCTATGTCGCGTTCCCTTCACGACCTTGCGCTACTGTCGTTTCCATGGTCTTTGTCACTAGTTTTTGTCTCAGCTCCCTATTTTCCTGGTACAATTAGGTGATGGCTAGCTTCGTTTGTTTCTGCTGCTGATATTTTTATTTATCATTTGTACCCATGAAAACCATCCTTTTTCTTCTCCCACTTTCTCGATTGGTACCTTCCAAAGGCTCCAGGCTGATAACACACATAATTAATTTTTCAGTGAATGATCATGCACACAACTCGCCTGAGATTTGGGTTTACCCAGCTTCCTTATTCTTCCTTGGTTTTCCCCTTCTCTGAGGTATCCACTGCTAGGGAGACAAGGCTTCTACTTTCCTTCCTTCCTACGTAGTTCCTTCCATTCTAGGTTCCATGTGGAGTGATGTCGTCATTCCCGCGGGTGAAGGAAAAATCCTCCTTTTATCCTTGGGGATGCCTGTTGTGAGTGATAACGAATCCCAATCACTTTGGGGCTCGGATCTGGGGATTATACCACTTCACACACCCTTATTTATGTTTTGAGAGGTTTCCATGGAATGACCAACGTTTATTTTATGTGCAGTGGATCCAGTGAATGCCCAAGATAGAGAATTCGATCGACTTGGGCTTGCGAGAAAACTTACAGCCAGAGTATGAATCTGATTTCGCGAGTAGAAAGGGTGCAAAAAATATGGAATTTATAACAGATCAGGTGGAAAGAGGGATCGTACCAACAAACAGTAATTCATGGTGACTGGATGTTTCGAATCGAATTGCATATTTTCCATGGTGCATCCCCGTGTGTAAAGTACAGGCAATAAGGGTTGTAGGGCATACGTGATACGAACTCCGTGATTTTTCATTCCCTCGGCCTTCATAATGAGATGATAATATTTTTTGCACTGGCCAACGCAACTTCCATTAACTACTTGACTTGACCTGTGGCATGTAGAGGCTGACTTTTAACAGGACCCAAATCTTTGGGAGAAACCTATCCGTACCATTTGCGCATGTTTTGACTCTGACATCCCTTCCCGTTTCCAAGGGCCAACCCGCCACTTGCTGACTTCGACCCCTTCATTGCTATGTACCTGACTTCACACGTCTTTACACATGGGCCATAACTCGACTGAAAACCAACTCTAATTGAAAGAAAAATGGTGGCGCTAACACACACGCCCTCTCACTAATCAAACATCACCAACATGGATATTTTTCATGAAATACAATTTAAAGTTTCTACAATTTGCAACAAGTAGAGATCCATATTAACTTTAAATCTATTAAGAACTAATAAAGATAAAAAAAAATTAAGATGTGAATCTCTCGATGCTTAAAACATCCTAAATTAAGAT
>ML779949.1:225087-238236 GCA_009831015.1 Picea engelmannii
TAACTGAACCCTTTTGCTTGAGATTTATCAATTGGCTAAAGAAGGTATTGCTCCTTGTATCCTCATAGTGTGCTATCATTTCTTTCGTGAAAATTGTCCAAGTGATGAGTGATTTGCGAGAACAAAGCCATCGATACCATACAGATTGATTAGGTTCTAAATATAAAGAATCAATTCGTACCTTTTGTGTATGTGGCACATTATGGAGATCAAAGAATTGCTCCATCTGAAGTATCCATGTGATTGGGTCCTTGCCATCAAACTTCCTCATATCAATCTTAGGAACGTGGTTGGTCTTCAAACCAAAGTTGGAGTTTCTCCATTATTGATTCACCTTCCTTGTGTCCTCATTATGAATTTCATGGGATGCATTTTCACTTTCAGGTGTCTTCTCTATTACGAAATTTTTCAATACTTCCATGATCTCCCCTTTTAAACCCTCCATCATCTCTTGTTGTTCATATTTTGTAACTATCTTCTTTTGTAAATCATTTATGTCCCTACGCATTTCTTCACCTTCATCAAGAGTCCAAGTAGGATTTTTTGGAGGCTTAGTTGGTGTAGAAGTTCCCTTTTTGGGTGGCATGTTGGCGAAGTATTACTTTTGAACCTTGATTTTGAGGTGGTTCTTCTAGACAATATTTCTTCTATTGTATCTCCCAAGTTTCGGCTCTTCTGGGTATGAAACATTCTTTTATGTAGTTCTCTGATATTTCTTCTCTGCAATTCCATAGGTCTGATCAAAATTGGATGTTCCAAGTGGAATTTACAGTAACTTCCCCACAACTTGTCGATTTTTGGCCTTTCCAAGAGGTCTCACTTGTATAGCGTGCCCTGCACAAAAGAATTGAGATAAAATTTTGAAACTTTCACATGAAATACTATAGACTGTCCACGATCCAATGCAACTAGTCCCACTCAATTTGGATACTCTAGGAATAAGTTATGATTGTTTTACCTAGAACACCTTCTTGAGACTAGTCAATAGGACTAGTCAGATACCCTATCTTACACAAGGTGTATCTACAAATGTAAGATGACCTAGAAGCTGAAATGTTTACCACAAATAAATTACTAATTTATGTAAATTGTCTCTAGAGTGTAGGGTCTAAAACATTACAGAAATTTTTTTATAGTGAAAATTCCGCAATGACTTAGTTCAGGATGATTCCAGAAACCTATCTTGCACAAGATGTATCTCCAAAATTATAAGGCCTCAGGAGCTAAATTTTGAGCCCAACGTACCCTTATCCGTCTACTAAATATCCTCCAAGTCGTTCCTTCTGAAAAATTGTAGAAAAAATGTTATAGCGAAAATTCCAAGGTGTCTCAGATGTAGCAGCGAAACGCCAAGACCTTGAGCTCTGATACCATATGTTAAGAACCAAATATCATTATAGCATAGAAAAACCTCAGAAAAAGTACTCAACGCCTTGAAAAAGAGATAATTTTAGATAATAAGCCTCTTCAAGGGGGCAACTTCCTTTTACCCCACTTAAATGTTCAAGTACAAGATGATTCAAAATGAAAATGTCTCCTTGGTATATATAGGAGACTAGGAGGTATAATTACAACTAATGGCCTAAAGCCGAAATAAATAAAATAACATTACTAATATAATATGCTCCAATTAAGGGGTAATGAGCCAATATTAGGGATTAACATAATTACAGAAATCAACAAAGATATATATCAACAAGTAAATAGTTGTTAGAGCTTCTAAACAAATGCTAAAAGTCTAACAAATGATTCAAGAGGTAAGATAGTTAAACACTAGTATAACTCTAGTAATAAAACATTAAAATTTAGCAAAAAATTAAGGTTGTTATAGACAAGTATTGTAGAGATATAATTGCATCCTTATGTATGTAGCAAAAAAGTTGTTACAACAGAAAAAACAACCACCAACACTTGCCAAGAATCCACCCAAAAGATGCGCTAGGACTAGTAGGTTATGATGACAAACTCTTAGCAAATTCTGACAATTGCTAAGAGAGAAAAACAAAAGTTATGATGAGTTTTCTGTAGGCCTAATGGCTGTATATTAAATTTATAACAACAATAATAATTTCTTGTCCAAATGAGACGCCTTAGTGGCCTAGAGACATGTATAGCATATAGCTTAATTTCCACTTAAGACAACTTCAATATCTCAACTTTTCGTGATTACCAATGCAATAATTTATTTATCCAATGCATGAAGACACATGCCTTTCTATTGGAAAAATGGAGTCTCTTGATTAAATAAGTTGGATGAGTTACTTCCTTGGAGTTGTAATCCCTTTTACTCCCCAAGGCAAACCCTAACCAACAAGGAAAACCTAGGAGGGTGTAAGCCCTTTTACTCCTCCTAGTATCCTTTGCACAATATATTATTCCAAACAATTATAATGGACTTGGAGGGGGTTGTATTCCCTTATACTCCCCAATATATCATCACATTAAACTTACAACCAATAAAAGAGAGCAATGAACATGAAATCCTTACCTAGTTGAAGCATTAACAAGATGAAGCAACAATTCACCAAGGGAAATCCACCACAAAGCAAGAAAAAACCCCCAAGAGAGCTAGTGTATCATCCATCCATCCAATAGCATAAGCCAAACCATCACAATATAATGTAACCAAGAGATATAGAGAATATTTCCCAACTAGGGCGCAAATTTCAGCCAATGTAGTCTTCTCACAATGGGAGAGCTATGATAAAATGAGATAGAAATGATCTCTATTTATAAAAGAACCTCTAAAAAGAGTTTGTATACTTAGTTTAGGGTAAACAACAAAGTAAGGGGACAACAACCCTTACTTTTCCCCTTTACATTAGAAAATTCAATTTAAATTTTAAAGATTGCACAATAAAAACCCTAAGGTGACGCCATCCCTCTAAGGGTGACATCTTGACCCCTTGAACAAGTCATTGGAGTAGAAGGTTGAGGTTGTTGGGGATTCTAGAGCCTCCCTCTTATGCGCTATAGCCTCCTCAATTCCTCCCCCATGAAATCATTCCACGTGCCAATGAATAGCAACTCTACCACCACAACCTCAACCCTAGGTGATGTCAAGCCCTCTTTGTATGTGTTTTGGCCCCAAGAGTAATTTTTTGTGCTAGTAAGAGGCTAGGTTAGGGATTCCATGGTGTCATCTCCTACCTCCAAAGGAAATCATCATCATATGGAATGTGGGCCCTAGTATCCAACCTGTGGGATTCAAGTCCCAAGGAATCCCAAACTAGGATTGTTCTTCCAAATTTGTCCACCAACTAGGTCCTGCAAAGACAATGAATATGCCCTCCAAGGATCTCAAGTCAATTTCATCATGATGAATAAATAAAATCAATAAAATAACCATCCAAGCATGTACATCCAAACTACCTCGCCAAAATAAACAAGTGTTGAAAGACCCTATGCAATTTTCCAAGTTTAGGTATGGGAGGGTTGACAAAGTGACCTATTGGGTGAATCGTACCTCAAGTTTAGGAGTGTTTCCCAAAGGGACCTTTCTCCAAGTCATGTGGATGAAGTGAAATGGATGGGCGAAAGAACGTTTAGGCATGGGGCTCATGACATACAAGGGATTTTAGTGTCTCATTTATGGGTGCCTTTGTAGAGGGTGTGTTTCACCTTCATTTTCAATGCAACTGTTTTCCAAGCCCATTTATTGCATTTTGTTCTTTTAATATGCTTCCAGGTTGAAGTCAAGGTGGGGCTTCTACCTAATCATGAAAAATAGTGCCCACCTTGACTCTATCCTAGTCATATCATGCTTCCCCAAGTTGAAAACATATGTGGGGATTCTACCTAAGCATGAAAAATAGTGCCTGCACAAGCTCCACCTTGGCTAGAACTTCTATTAGTTATTTTCACGGGTCCCATCATTTTATTATGAGAGAGATTTCATTGTCCTTAGGATCTTTGGGAAATCATCTAGAAGGTTCATGATTGGATTTTATCTTTTTTCAGCTACAAGCGTCTGGGCCTTCATCCCCTTCTTCCCATGAAATGAGGGACAACCCCATCTTGGGTGAGTACAACCAAAAATCCAAAAAGATAAGGAGATGAGGGGATGAAGAATGAAAAGTGACAAGTATGGTCAGGAATGGCATGATGATTCATCAAGAGAACCTCTCAATAGAAAAAATATCCCCAAGGGTGACCCACTTACTAGGGCACAATGTCAACCACCAAAGTGAAGTAGGGAAAAGAGCATAATGTCCGAGAATACATCACATAAATCAAAAGCAGTTATAGATACAACAAACTCAAATTTCTCAAATATTGAAATGACACTTACCATCATACCTGACTTGTACCTCATGGAGCAAGACCCAATGTATTCTGAAAGCCAATTGATTTGGTGGATGCTGTCACGATGATCCTGGAACTGTGTTGGTGAAGTGGGTCTATTCATGTGCAAGTGGACACTACTGGTCAATTTTTCTCTCGATACTCCATGTCTGCAACTTGAGGGCCTTGAGACATCACATCCTTAGTTATCCCTAAAGTTGGGGATAACATCTGGCACCTACTTTGGGACATGTACTCGTCATAGAGTGCACGAGAACCACAACATCTCCTGGTGGACCTGTGCCTACACTAAAACATAAAACTATAAAATCGAGGGTGGTTCTATCACCCTTCATCCATATATATCAAATCCAAAAATGAAAACTAATCTAGAAAGGAAATTTTTCATTTTTTTTTAAATTTCTAAACTAGACATGTAATATGATGAAAGAAATGTGCAAGTAGAGAAAAATGAAATATGAAATGCAACTAAGCTACCATGAGCAATCAATATGCAAATGCAAGAAATCAATATGACCTATGTACTTTTCTAGGGCCCTGGGGCCTTGAAGATCAGGTGATAGGTGATGTCAGGTGAAGTCATATAACCAGTGCAACCATTTGTTAATCATTTCATCAAGGTATCTCCCCATGTGCTTAATCATGTAATACAACAAGGACAATTTGAGCACATAATTATGAGCATAAATATCCATATAATTGATCATGAAATGAAACCAATGAAGGTGGGTGGGAGGGAGGAAATCGTGTTGAAAAGAGTAGCCACAATTATGATCATCTCATAAATCTTGCCCGAAAGGATAGACACAAGCTTGATAAATCCATGTCTGAAGAGGGATTCCATATGTAGATGATGGATTATCTTCATCCCCATTAGCATGATCACTTCTTCCTTAAGACTGAGGAGACATGAGAGATCCCAAGAAATCTCGATGATTCCTTAGATATGAAGAAAAGAGGTAAGGGACCGTATCATGTCTAGAGAAAGAAAGACATTGCCTCTTCATCCGCAAATCATTGTAAAAAGCTTCAAGATGAAAATGCTTTCTCTTTTAAGGGTGAGATTTTGACTTCTCTTGGCTAGACATGACCTGATATCCATCAATATCTCAGCATGAAGGTGGTTGGAAATCTTCATGAGTATTCCACGATGAATCATCCTTGAAAAAATATGTGATCATATCATCACCAGGATACCAAGAATTTGAATCATATGTGCATGAAAACCCATCCTCTGAAGATGAAAACTCAACCCCTTTTGTTTGAGAACTACCTTCAACGTTGTAAATGGGATATTAATCAAAAGTCAAACAAATCACATCCCATCTACACCTCCCAACATGTATGAAATCATCAATGTGTTGATCAACCACGTTAGAGGGGTCCTCTATGAGATCATCTATATCATTGAATCCAATTATTTTTTTTATCTTGATGTGCAGGAGGAGAGAAAGGATGGATAACTTCACCTTCATCAAGTGAGAAAATGGACATCGATGTCTCATCAAGGTCTTCATCATCGATATCTTCTTGAAAACTTTATTCATGGATATTTTCTTCAAGCACTTCTTCTATAGGTGGTGGGTGATAATCTTCTTTAAATTCACACTCTTCAACTGTTGTCCCGTCATCCACCGGAAAACCTTCTCTATAAAGGGCATATTTGAGCTCTTGGAAGGTATTCTAAAAATCCTGAGTAGCTGGCCCCCAATACTTGAGAAATTATTCAACAAGATTTGTAGAAGAACATATACTTTTTGTATCATACGAGTCTGCAAGACACTTCCTTTGAATTTAATCCAGAGAAGATACACAAATTTTCATTAGTACATCCTCATGTATTACATTTATACTTGAAGAATACCTCATATAGTTCGCAACATGGGTGAGTGCTAGAGTTGGGTCACCATCAAATTTGGGGCAATTTTCCCTCCACCCTGTAGGACAAAGGTTCAAGTATCTAGGGATATTTTGAACATCGAGAGAAGGGTATACCTTGTGGAAGGCCCATGGTAAATACCATTATGCCATGGTTCCATTATCTGGGATATCGCTTCAATGGATTCACCAGATGAACTTAATGTTCATCAAAAATGGAGGGAAGGGAAAGGGAACTTTCCACAAGTGGAGTCACCAGATGAGATTCATGAAGATATCATCAAAGGTGGAAGGGAATGTCCTTCTAGTGGAGTTTCCAGAAAAGATATGGGTAAAGGCTTTGGGATGGTAGCTTTCCAAAGTGTTGTTAGGGAATGAAAGGGGATTCAAAATCCTCCCTGACAACGATGCCAAAATGTTATCACACAAGTTGCATATTGGGAAACTCCTGACCCAAACCACAAGATGGTGACAACTAGAAGAATAACTACCCACTCTCACCTCAGATAGGTATTACCGTCACTCTAGAGGTGAAGTGATCACCTCAAGGGGGGAATCCTGGATGACCCTAGGGGGAAATGAGATGGAAAATGAGTGAGTGGAGATGAGGCCCCTATAGGTCAAGATACTAGATGAAAATGATGGCTTAATAAAGAGTCTTGAAGGTTTCTTGAGGATGCAAAGTCTTGGAGTACCTATAGAAGACATCTGTACTTGCCTGAGACACGAAGAAAAAAAAGTATACAAGCCTAAAAAAAAGTGGATCAGAAAGTTAAGCTTCCTATCCTTAACTGCAGTAGTATAAAAATATATATATCAGCAAGTAAATAGTTTTTATAGCTACTAATCAAATGCTAAAATTCTAACAAATGATGCAAGAGGTAAGATAGCTAAACACTAGTATAACTCTAGTAATAAAGCATTAAAATTAAGCAACAAATGAAGGTTGTTATAGATAATTATTGCAGAGATATAATTGCATCCTTATGGCTATAGAAAACAAGTTGTTACAACAAACAAATTTTCCACCAAAACTTGCAAAGAATCCACCCAAAAGATGCGTTAGGACTAGTAGATTATGTTCGCAAACTCTTAACAAATTTTGATGGTTGATAAGAAAGCAAAACAAAAAGTTATGATGATTTTTCTGTAGCCCTAATGGCTATAGATTAAATTTATAATAGAAGTAAGACTTTCTTGGCCAAATGAGACTCCTTAGTGGCCTAGTTACATGTATAGCATATAGTTTAATTTCCACTTAAGACAACTTCAATATCTAAACTTTTCACAATTACCAATGCAATAATTTATTTCTCCAATGCATGAAGACAAGTGCCTATCTATTGGAAAAATGGAGTCTCTTTATTAAAGAAGTTGTATGAGTTACTTCCTTGGGGTTGTAAACCCTTTTACACCCCAAGGCAAACCCTAACCAACAAGGAAAACCTAGGAGGGTGTAATCCATTTCACTCCTCCTAGTATCCTTTGCACAATAGATTATTCCAAACAATTATAATGGAATTGGATGGGGTTGTATGCCCTTATACTCCCCAAGAGATCATCACATTAAAATTACAACCAAGAAAAGAGAGAAATGAACATGAAATCCTTACCTAGTTTAAGCATTAACAAGATAAAACCCTAATTCACCAAGGGAAATCCACCATAAAGCAAGAACAAACCTCCAAGAGAGATATTGTATCATCCATCCATCTAATAGCATAAGTCAAACCATCACAAGATAATGTAACCAAGACAGATAGAGAAGATTTATCAACTAGGGCACAAATTTCAACCAATGTATTCTTCTCACAATGGGAGAGATATGATAAAATGAGATAGAAATGATCTCTATTTATACAAAAACTTCTAACAAGAGTTTGTCCACTTAGTTTAGGGTAAACCACAAAGAAAGGGGAAAACAACCCTTACTTTTCCCCTTTACATTATAAAATTCAATTTAACTTTTAAAAATTTCACAATAGAAACCCTAAGGTGATGTCATCCCTCTAAGGGTGACATCTTGACCCCTCGAGTAAGTCATTGGAGTATAAGGTTGAGCTCGTTAGGGCTTCTAGAGACTCCCTCTTATTTACTATATTGTCCTCAAGTCCTCTCCCACCAAATCGTGCAAAGTGCCAATGAGTAAGTTGTTGGGCTAGTAAGAGGTTGGGTTAGGTCTTTCATGGTGTCATCTCAGGCCTCCAAAGGCGATCATCATCATTCGATATGTGGTCCTTGGTATCCAACTTGTGGGCTTCAAGCCCCAAGGAAGCCCAAGCTAGGCTTGTTCTTCCAAATCTGTCCACCAACTAGGTCTTGCAAAGACAATGAATACACCCTCCAAGGATCTCAAGTCAAATGCATCATGATGAGTAAATCAAATCAATAAAAGAACCATCCAAGCATGTACATCCAAACTACCTCATCAAAATAAACAAGTGCTCAAAGACCCTATGTAATTTTCCAAGTTTAGGTATGGGAGGGTTGACAAAATGACCTATTGGGTGAATTGTACCTCACATCTAGGAGTGTTTCCCAAAGGGGTCGTTCTCTAAGTCATGTGGATGAAGTGACATGGATGGGGGCAAGAACTTTTGGGCATGGAGTTCATGACATACAAGGGATTGTAGTGTCTCATTTATGGGTGACTTTGTAGAGGGTGTGTTGCACCTTCATTTTCAATGCAACCTTTTTCCAAGCCCATTTATTACCTTTTATTATTTTAAGATGTTTCCAGGTTGAATCCAAGGTGGGGATTCTACCTAAGCATGAAAAACAATGCCCACCCTGACTCTACCCTGGTCACATCATGCTTCCCCAAGTTGAAAACATGTGTGTGGTGTCTACCTAAGCATGAAAAACAATGTCCACACATGCTCTACCTTGGATGACATTTCTATTAGTTATTTTTCACATGTCCCATCTGTTTGTTATGAGAGACATGTCATTTTCCTCGAGATCCCTGGGCAAGCATCTATAAGGTTCATGATTGGATTTTATCTTTTTCCATCTACAAGCCTCTGGGCGTTCAGCCCCTTCTTCCCATGAAATGAGGGACAACCCCTTCTTGGGTCAGTACACTTGAAAATCCCAAAAGGTAAGGGAATGAGGGGATGAAGTGTGGAAAGTGACAAGTATGGTCAGGAATGGCACGATGACTTGTCAAGAGGACCTCCTAGTAGCAAACCTATCCCCAAGGGTGACCCACTTACTAGGGTGAAATGTCAACCACCAAAGTGAAACAGGGTAAAGAGCATAATGTCCAAGCATATGTCACATAAATAAAAATAAATTATAGATGCAACAAACTCAAATGACTCAAATATTGAAATTACACTTACCATGATACTTGGCTTGTACCTCATGGAGCAAGACCCAATGTCTTCCAGAAGCCAGCTAATGTGGTGGAGATCGTGACGATGATCCTGGAATTGTGGTGGTGAAGTGGGTCTCTGTTTGTGCCAGTGAACATTGATGGTCAAGATATCTCTCGGTACTCCATGTCTACAACCTGAGGGCCTCAAGACATCATCTCCTTAGTTATCCCTAAAGTTGGGGATAACAATGTTCATTTCCTAACTTTTTTGATGGCTTGTGTCTTCCAACAAGAATCCACTTGGTGGCCTTTCATACTACAAATGGAACATACATTAGAGTGTCAACAATTAGCATCCCTATGGCCTTTCTTCTTATAGTAGACACAAACCAAAGATGCTTGGCCATGCCTCTTGGATTTGCAATTGTGATTATTGGTTTGTTTTCTTGGTCCCCCAAATCTAGGTGCATATTTGGGTGGTGGAAACATCCCTTCATTGCCCTCGTTCAAGCTTCTACAAGAAGATAGGAATGGTTTGTTGTCCATTCCATTTTCAATTTCCTTTTCTTGATTTGAAATGGCTTCTTTGTCAATTCCTCTTACTTTAACAAAGGTTATCTTGGTGTTTCTAGCTTGAGCTAAGGTATAATCACTCACTTTCTCTTGTCCACCAAAACCTAGGCCTTCATGTTTGACCCTATGTTCAACTACAGGGGGGATTATAATCCATTGGCTTGCCTATCCCTTGATTATTGTAGTCCATTTATTTCATGATCTTGGAGCCTATGCCTTTGGTATGATTTTCAGAAACACTAAAGGGTTCTTGAGAAAGGTCCTTGGAGAATGAGCTTACCATGCTCGTCTTTCTCATGATATTGGATTCTCCAGAAGAAATGGAAGGTTACTTTGCTTCCTTGGTCTATTGGACAGCTACCTATAACTTTACCAATGTCTCGTCCTTCTTTGCCAACTCTTGGTGCAATTGAGGCATCATCTGAGTGAGCCTTTCTTCTTTCTAATCATCTAGTTGAATTAGCATCTCTCCCACTTGAAAGAAATGAATGTTGGTCTTATCTCAATCTATCATAACAGTGGTGAGAGAGCCGCAATGCTCAACAAAGTTCTCCTTTAACAAAGGAAATGTTTTAGCAAGGTCATTTTCCAACTTTGAGATCCTCTCTTTCAAGTGTTGATTCTCTTCTTGGATCTACACATTGGTGGATTTTAAGTCTTCTAACTTCTCTTTTAATTTCAATGCTTTGCCCATGATGGATCTACTTTTTATTGAAAGTGCATAAGCTTCTTCAAAGTCAAGGGTTCAACTGTTCTAATACCAATATGACCCGTAAACAAGAGGCTTATAGCCCACACATGTCACCAACATGGATCATTTTGCAGAAATATAGTTTAATGTGTATGCAATCTACAATTACTAGCTGACAAGGATGAAAGAAAGACTTTGTTCTCTATGCAATTCTATGTGCAAACCTTCTCTTCTTCTAATGATCAATAGGCAAAAAAAAAAGAATGATTATCTCTAGGATTGGTTTTAACTTTTGGTACCAAGACCAATTCCAACTGTAGCATCAAGTGCTATGTAACAATGTTGAATTTAGACTTTGTGCGTTCTTATGTACAATATGCCAATCAACAACACACTACAATTATCGTATTCAGAATTGATTTAAAACTTGGATAGTTTTCTTGCAATGACAATTGCATAGGATAAACTCTGTGATGCTAAACTTAAAGAAGGCATTCTGCAACTCTATTAAAATAGATATTGAATATTGATGCAATTTCACAAGCTTCTCTGCCCATAGAAAATACAAACGCATGTAAATTCTCCAACAAATTAATAACCCTGCTATTTGAAGGTACCTACACAACAATTAAGCCCATGGAATATCTCTACTCCAATTTTGTATAAAATGGATCATGGCCGTAGTCTAAATATTCTATGAAATGAATGTTCATCGATGATTTTTTTCGGGGATATTTGCGGAAATTGTTAGATTCGCATATTTGAGTGATTTATTCTATATAATCGAAATGTTCCAAGAGTTTTGCAGCATGTTGATCCATTTCTGCATTCGGAACTAGATTTTAAACAATAAAAAATAATGATTTCATACAAATTTATGTCACCGGATTTGGATGAAAAAATACTATCTCATATTGACAAGTAACTAATCTACCCATTCACATGCATAAACATTTGTCACTGTCACGTCGCTATAAAACATGTAGATTGGGAGCGTTCTGGTGAAAAGTTAATGATGCCAACTCCATTTCTCCACGCGGTACGACATGTTTATGCAAACTAAGAGTTGAAAGGGAATGTATCTTTTAAAATTAAGATGAGATCAAATTTTCACATCTTGTTATTCACGACTCTGACAAAATATCATAATGTATCTGTCGAATTTTTACACCTTCAACATAAATTTAGCACTTCATCCATGATCTCTTGCAGGCCTTAAAAAATGCTCAGTGATTTGAATTGTGAGTTACGTTTATGTTCAATCGTTAGTCACATCCAAAGTCCAATTAATGAATGAATGCATCCAAAGTCCAATCATTTTTCTTTCCTCTTTTATCTTTTTCATCGAAGTTGAAACAATGCACTTTGAGTCAGTTTGCACTTGGATTTATTAAGATCCAATTTGGTTGCCGAGAGTGCATTTAATGTTATTATAGTCCGGTTCATATCTTACTTTGACATTGTTTTTGTTGTTAAAATAATTGTTTTAATAGTTTAGATTATTATAATTAATTATTATGTAATTATTGTTGTTTTTAATTGGTTAAGGGTTATTTCTAACTTAAAAAAATAGGTTAATGGTTCAAGATTCAGAGGTATTTTGTCGGAGTGGAAGTCTATTCTTATGGATCATCAATTGGTTATTTTAGGTGACGAGGTTTTACTTGAATAAGGATGATGAATCAATATACATTAGCAAATAACAACTATTAATCTACTTATTGAAAACTAAATTATATTTTACCACCTTCAAAGAAAAAAAATCACTTAATTATATTGAATCTCAAGCTATTGTTTCTATTCAATACAAAGCAATGAGCTATCATGACCTCAAAAGTAGCATAAGACAATACATGACCCAAATGTGTGTGGTTCTTTTAAGAAAAAGTTAGAATGAAATAATGAATTAGGTATATGTGTAATGAAATAATGAATTAGGCATATTTCATTAGGTATATGTTTAATGTGAAAAAATCATGGTTATAATTTTGTATTAAACATATGTAAGATATGTAGTAGTGTGATTATTGTTTGCATTTTGTGTTTTGGGATGAATAATGATTATTTTTAGTTTTAGTGTTTTAGTTGAATGTGTTGTTTATGTAAATATGATTTTACTAATAAAAATAATGTGTATTTGGTTCATTAGGTTACATTTTAGCGGTAAATTGGAGTAGTTGTTATGAGAATGACCTAAGTTCAAATCTTAGTAGGCATGCTTATTCATTACATGGGGTTTACTAGATGTGGTGATTGATTATATTGAATCGGCCCCAAGTATTTAGACTTCGGGACCCCCCTAAAAAATCTCATGAGCCTTGTCAAGTAGACTCTACTCTCCCTTGACTATGCTATCTTGCACTTGATTGATGATTGTGTGTTG
>ML779949.1:253675-291803 GCA_009831015.1 Picea engelmannii
CTTAATTTGGAGCTCAGGAAGGGATTGAAAAGTTCCCTGCAAGTTTAAGTATCATTTTTCCATTTGCAATTCAAAACCCTAAACGATCCTTTGTGAACAATGTTTGATATGGAAACAAAGATTTGATTTGATGTTGCCAACCCAGGAGTACAGCCTCTGTTAGCTGTTGATAATCTTGATTTTCCTCAGCGTGCCTCTTTGTAAGCCCCTGTTAGCTGCGGAAAGTATGCACTTTCCACAGTGCGCCACTTTGTAGAAGACCCTCCTTAGCTGTTGAAAGAATGTATCTTTGACAGCGCGCCACTAGAGAACTGATTTAAGAACCTTTTAAGATTTGACACTTTCAACAGTGCGCCAACTGGTGAAACGATCTCCTTAGCTGTTGAAAGTGGGCACTTTCCACAACGCACAATGAACCTTTGAAAACAAGTTAGCTGTGGAAAGTAAAAAATGACAATTTTGAAAAAGAAGACTTTACAATCCAAATTTAAGTCAAACCAAAATCTAAAATTTTGCAGCTAAAAGACTCAACAATGAATTGAGGAAACCATCAATAGCCATGCTATCCACCGTAAAACCCAACCAAAATGATGGTGCTATTTTGGGAGTTAACACTCTGTACAATGCCATCGTGGCAAAGATGACTCAGAGGTGTGACTCGAACTTAGGGAACCATGAATGAATTGGGGTAAAACTAGACCGTACGATTCTCCATTCTTGTAAACTATTAGGGTCCTAACCTGCACATATGTAGAACAATATATTCGTATGTAATAACAGTCAATATTAATAAGCCCTTGAAACAAAATAGAATAAGTCAGATGTAAGAATACCTAATAGAAGCTTCCACTTCTAGAAGGATCTTCCTCTAGATGCTTCTTTTCATAGACATATTTAGTATAAATAGGAGTTGAGGGTATGAGAACCCTATCTTGGATATTATTGTAATAGATCGCTTCTCAACTAGAGGTTGCCCCCTCGAAGAGGCTCGTGAACATTGCTTTCAGTATCAAAGTGTTATTTCTATTGTTATTCTTATATCATTTCAGTGCTATTGTGGTGATTGTTCTGGATATATTGTTGTTATTCTACCATTACTAGAATTTTATTTATGTTCTGCATACTTTTTATATATAGTATATTACAAGTGGTATCATAGCACTTTCCTCGGCATAAAGTCTAGGTTAAATTTTTTTTAGGGTGGAGACATATTTCAGCGTCTTTAAGCCACATATATCTTTCATTACATGCATAAACCCACGGTTGAGGGATTCATACACGCAGAAAATATAAGTGGTACTTAAGCGCACATATGTTGGCCACCCTTGTAACCCCTGTTGGTACCCCTTCGAGTGATAGCGCATCAGACAACACCTGTGTACAGATCGGCCTAGATTACCTGAAGCCCTCTTTAGATAAACCGATCGATCGCCTGACTTCTATAGTGTCACCGAGAACAACACTCGAAAAGATACTCTCTAGTACCTGGGTAGTCGGCTAGTACAGCTTAGGGTACGGTCTATCTGCCTTAGTTAGTTCCCTGAGATATTGGTCGAGTACTATTGTTGGACCCTGCACGTATATCAGAGAGGTATAGGACAGGGAAAACCCTTGTTCATAGAACCCTTGAATACCTAACCCTTGGGGACAGAAACATAAACAAATTAAAATAGACAAGATCTATTGTCGCGCAACTGTGTTCGGGTTGCCAAGTAAATACACATTTCTTTTTGGTTAAGCATTTGGGCATTTCCTCTCTGTCGTATTCTTCAGACCGGAGTATAACTCCGCAGGTGTAAGAAAAAAAGTCTGGAAATTTTTTCACCATTATTTGAGACCTATTCCATTGAATTCATCTCTTCTCCCTTATCAAATTCATCCATGTCATTTTTTGGAAATTTTTTTTACCCCGCCCACCCCTTTTCAGTTCCCCCATCCTCATGGCCCATACCCGTATCCAAGACTTGGAATCTCGCTTCAACACCTTGCAATTTGGTCTCATCGAGACCCAACAAGAAGTGAAACAACTCAATGCCAATGTTGTCGTCATCAATACAACCATGCAATCCTCAATAAAGGAAATCAAACAAGACCTCACCACCCAGCTTGAATCTATCTTTTCAGCACTCTGCACCAAACTGCATATCCCTACAGATAACCCTTCCTCTTCCTCACCTCCACATACTGAAGGTGACCATTCCTCTCATTCCCATAACTTTTAAAACCATCACTTTCAACGTGACCTATGCCTTATGCGGGTGGATGTGACCAAATTTGATGGCTCAGACCCCACTGGTTGGGTAACCCAAATGGAACATTATTTCTCTTTATACGACATTACAGATGACTTGGCCAAACTCCGGTATGGTGTTCTCCATCTATATCAAGAACATTTGCAATGGCGGCAATGGAGAAAAATTTCTCATCAAGGGTATAATGCTTGGACACACTTTGTGGTAGAGCTTTATGAATGCTTTGACACTGACACCAACCATTTGTGCCGTTTGAAAAATTTGAAACAGTCAGGAATAGTGGAAGACTTTATACTTTCCTTTGAGCACCTGTCTTTTCGGACAGAGGGAATGTCTGATGCCTTTTTCCGAGAATTTTTTATTAGTGACCTCAAGGATGAGATTCGGGCCCATGTCCTCATGGATCAACCTCAGAGCTGGGTGGAGGCTACTCAAAGAGATAAAGAAGCACAACAAGTTGTATCTTCTCAAAACCAGAAGCCCTCCTTTATCCCTTGCACTAAACCAATAAATCCCACTACTCCCTCTACTCCACTAAAGATCCAAAAATTGATCAGGAATGAAATGGCTGAACGCCAATTCAAAGGCCTTTATTATAATTGTGATGAAAAATATTTCTCGGGCCATAAGTGTAAGGAACAAAAGATTTTTATGGTCATCTCTGAGGATATTTCGGAAGAAGATATTGAAACTCCCCTTATGTCTAAGTCACCTGAAACCCCCGACATAACCCCTCCCTCAGACCCTCCCAAAGTAGAACTGGTCATTTCCCTCAATGCCCTCAATGCCCTCACTAGCTTCTCCACTCCCCAAACCCTCAAGCTAATCGATTACATCAAGAATCAGAAGGTCACCATTCTGGTTGATAGTGGAAGCACCCATAATTTTATTCATCGCTGCATTTCCCAAGAAACTCATTTCTACATCCATGCCATCAATAATTTCCAAATCATGATTTCCAATGGTGGCTCCATGAAAGGTGGAGGGCGTTGTGAAAATGTGCATCTCCAAATTGGTGACTACCACCTGAAATCTCATATGTTTGCTATCGAAATGGGCGGTTGTGACAATGTGTTGGGTGCATATTGGCTAAGGACTTTAGGTCCCATTCTCATGGATTTTAAGGAATTAACCATGCAATTTGACCAGGAGGGCCACCAATATAAGTTCCAAGGAATCACCATTAGTTCATCTGAAATCATTAGTTCCCATCGCATGGAAAAGCTGCTCAAAAAGGGTAATTCTGGTGTTATTGCTCAACTACATGCCATACAAGAAACAGAAACACCCTCGGTGCTGCAAGATCTCCAAGTCATCCTTTCTAAACATCAAGTGGTCTTTTCCACTCCCCAGGGACTCCCTCCTTCATGTGGTGTTCATGATCATTCCATTCCCCTTCTACCCAAAATGCTTCCTCCCAATATCCGTCTATATCGTCACCCCTTTTCCCAAAAAAATGAAGTTGAGAAAATGGTCCAGGAACTCCTTAATGTAGGCGTTATCCGCCCTAGTATGAGCCCCTACTCTTCTCCTATGGTCATGGTCCTGAAGAAATAAGGTTCTTGGAAAATGTGTCCTGACTTCTGTGCCCTCAACAAACTTACCATTAATGAAAAATTTCCCATTCCTGTCATTGATGACCTCCTGGATGAACTGAGTGGCACCCAACTCTTTACTAAACTTGATCTTCATTTGGGTTACCACCAGATATGTATGAAAGAGGCAGAAATTCCCAAGACTTCCTTTAGAACTCATGAGGGCCACTATGAGCTTTTGGTCATGCCCTTTGGCTTGTGTAATGCCCCCTCCACCTTCTAAAGACTCATGAATCATGTCTTCCGTCCTTTTCTCCTTCATTTTGTCTTAGTTTTCTTTGATGACATCCTCATCTATAGCAAGACCTGGATAGAACATCTTGTTCATGTGGATCAAGTTCTCCATCTACTCTCTCAGCAGCAACTTTTCCTGAAACAATCTAAATGTTCTTTTGGTGCCTCATAAGTAGAGTACTTGGGTCATCTGGTTGGAAAAGATGGCGTCATGGTGGATCCTAAAAAGATTGAAGCTATGCAACACTGGCCTCACCCAAAGAATCTCAAAATATTGCATGGATTTCTGGGCTTAACAGGTTATTATCGTAACTTTGTTAAAAAATACTGAAAGATTGCAGCACCTCTCACTGCTTTCCTAAAAAAGAACTCTTTCACTTGGACTCCAACTACTTCTCAAGATTTTCAAACCTTGAATATGGCCATGTGCACCACTCCAGTCTTGGCACTTCCTGATTTCACAAATACCTTTGTCTTGGAATGTGATGCTTCTGGGAAAGGAATTGATGCTATCCTTATGCAAGAGGGTCATCCTTTGGCCTTTACCAGTAAGAAACTATTTGAAAGAAACCTGGGCAAATCTATATATGAAAAGGAAATGTTGGCTATTCTGCATGCCATTGATTTTTGGCACCCTTATCTATTAGGGCAATGCTTCCAAATTAAGATAGACCATCAAAGCCTCAAGTATTTTTTGTAACAATGTATTTCCTCTCTGTAGCAACAAAAATGGGTAACTAAGCTATTTGGCTATGATTATGAGATCATTTACAATAAAGACAAAGAAAATGTGGTTGCAGATGCAATTTCCTGCAAATATGAAGATTAAGGATCCCTTTTTTCTCTTTCCTTCATTGTACCAGATTGGCTCCAAGTTGTTCGCCAAGAATGGCTACAAGAGCCCAGGGTACTCTTTGCTCCATGATGAGATTCGATACAAAGGCTGTTTGTATTTAAGTAAACAATCAAATCTTAAATCCACTGTACTTTCTGAGCTTCATGCTACATCGACAGTGGGGCACTTAGGGTTCACCAAAACCTATGACAGGGTCAAACGTTCTTTTTTCTGGGATGGTATGAAACAGGACATTCATACTTTTGTCGTCGAATGTGATGTGTGTCAATGCAACAAGGGAGAAACAGTCAAATCTCCGGGAACACTACAACCACTCCCAATTCCACCTGCTATTTGGAAAATCATATATATGGATTTTATTATAGGCTTACCCAAATCGAGAAATAAATCAGTCATCATGGTGGTTCTTGATCACATTTCCAAGTATGCTCATTTCTGCGCTCTTCAACACCCGTTTACAACATCGATGGTGGCTCAATTTTTCATGGATCAGGCCTTCAATTTTCATGGCATGCCACACTCTATTGTTTTTTATTGCGACCCAACTTTCACAAGCATTTTTTGGCAAGAACTGTTCAAGCTATAAGGCACCCAATTGCATCTCAATACAACTTATCATCCCCAGACTAATGGTCAAACAGAAGTTGTCAACAAGTGTTTGGAAACATATTTGAGGTGTTTTGCCTTGGAAAAGAAAAAATAGTGGGCTCAATGATCCAGATGGATATCGGTGGCCACCCACCTTTTCCAACTGGCTCAAAACAGTTTTCTGACAATTTTGGCAATTTACTATTTTTAGCAGTTTTAACTTTCGGGGCCACTTTGAGGGCCTAAATGAAGGTTTTTTCAGGATATATCTCCTCAATGATATCCAAATGCATGATTGAGCCCCAAAAATGAATCTCCTCGATGATACCTTTCCAACGGGCTATCAGACGCCTAAAATAGAGATCGTATGCAAAAGTTATGACCCCGGGAAGTTGATGTACTAACTTACCCAAACAGGGCGCACATGACTTTTGGCGATTCATTTCCTAGGGTTAGGTTTTTGGATGTCTATGGTTTTTGGAATTCTTTCTTATTGTAAAAATTCCTTTAGAGCCTCATTGTATCCTTCTTCTTGCGAATACACACTGCCGTCACATCTCTTCTTAGAGATGAGCCACCACCATTCCAACAAGCTTGTTTCTGCTGCATTTTACAGTTTCAGCTTATTTCTTTATTGAATAGAAAACCATTTTTACTGTATCTCTTTTATTTTGTGTTAAGCACTTATTAATAATCTGTATTCATTTTGTTCTACTCATAAAATCTGGATTAGTGGTATCAGAGCGGTTTGCTCCTTCTCGTCTTAATGCATGTCCCCAACGAGGTCGGAGTACAAAGAGTTGGGTCTTGAGCTTGTTTCTCTTGAGGAAAGAAGCCCTCGCACACCCAAGCAACCTCCCATGGTAGGAGAAAAGAAAGATGGCGGGATAGGAGATCCTTCCAAACTTTTGATTGAGGAATCCCTCACGCAACAGAGGAACGAGATGATGGATAGTTTCGTGCAAATCCTTCGACGACTACCAACAGGCGACACATCTTCTTCGAACGGAGGCGCCGCCCCCTTCAAGGTACAAATAAAATTTGATATTCCTATATTTGAAGGTCATATAGACGTAGATGCTATAGACAAGTGGTTGAATCTACTAGAAGGGTATTTTTCTATCCATAACTTTTCGAATAAAGAAAAGATTACTTTTGCGCTCCTCGAAGTCGTTCCCCATGTCAAAGATTGGTGGGAAACGTTCTGTGAGAAAAAGGAAACAGAGGAAAACTCATTATTTTTAGTCATGGCCACCTAGGAATCCTTCAGGGATGCTATTAAGGAACAATACTACCATGTCGAAAGTTATGATGACCTGTATACCAAATGGACCACACTGCGGCAAGAAAGAGACTAAGCAGTGCCAGATTTCACAAATGTTTTCCATGCCTTGTGCACCAAGTTGGGTATCAAATATTCAGAGTGACATCTGGTGCTCAAGTATCGTGGTGCTCTGCATAGATATATCCATACCGAAATGGAATTTATGGACATCTCATCCTTGGGCCCGACCTACCGATATGCCATGAAAATCGAGCAGAAGCTCAAACAAAAGATGCGACAATTTGGGCCTGGGAACCCCTCACAACAAAAGCTAGGAAAGGGCAGCCCCAACCCACCGAACAAAGGAAAAATAAAATATGGATAGTATCAGGACAACCAGTCCAAGCCGCAAGAAAATAAGAACATCAGAAAGACAAAGAAAGATATCGGGAAGTGGTGCGACTTCCATAAGAGCCCTTGGCATAACACTGTTGACTGCCGCTCAAAGAAGTCGTTGGTGGCCAAAGTGAAAGCCTATGAATAAAATGTAGATTATGACTCTGAGACAGAACTAGAAAGGGGAAGAAGGATCATTGACGCAGAACACAGTGCCACCGTTGCTACCACCAAGCTCCAACCTGGTGAACCAGACGAGCCAGAAGAAGGAGAGTGCCTCTTCCATCCATAGATGTGGGTAAAAGGCACCCCGCTGCACTTCATCGTTGATAGCGGTAGCCAAAAGAACCTCATCTCAACAGAGGTCGTCAAGTGGCTGGCCCTGCCAACAATGCCGCACCCACAACGGTACACCATTGGATGGCTATGCCAAGGAAGCGATCTTCGCGTCAGCCAACAGTGCCGACTATCGTACATCATCAAGCCCTTCAAAGATGAGGTATTGTGTGATGTTTCTCCTCTCAAAGTTTCTGATGTTATTTTGGGCCAAACTTATTTATGGAAATGTCATGTTGTATATGAGTCTAGGCCTCGTAGTTTTATTATTACTTTGAATAGGAAATTGTATAGGATACCCAAGGCAGTCCCACCTAGTTCTATTTCCTTGATCTCTTCTAAGCAATAAAGGAAGGTCATCTCTCAGATGGGGAAGTTTTTCTTCTTCATGATGCTTTCTCAGAATAAGAAAAATATCACATCCACATCCAGGGTCTCTGTGGCCAACCTCTCCACATAGTAGAAGCAAGTAGATAAGGTCGTGGAAGAATACTCAGATATCTTCTCCTCGCCTATAGGGGTACCTCTGCACTGCTAGGTCAAGTACCCCATTGATCTAACCCCTGGGGCACCACTACCCAATGGGATAGTATATGGTCACTCTTTGTTAGAGAATTAGGAGATCAAGCGACAAATCCAAGAACTAGTCCACAAGGGGCACATCCGCCCCAGCTCATCACCTTGCGGGAGCCCAATCGTGTTGGTAAAGAAGAAATATGGAAACTAGTGACTCTGTATTGATTACCAAGCTCTGAATAAAATCACAGTCAGAAATCGGTACCCGATTCCCCAAATAGATGACCTCCTTGATCAACTCACGGGGGCCAAATACTTCAGTAAGATTGATTTGAAGTCTGGCTACCACCAGGTCCTGATAGAACAGACAGATGTATGGAAGACCGCCTTCAAGTCAAAGGAAGGCCTTTTTGAATAGTTTGTCATGCCCTTTGGTTTGAAAAATTCTCCAGCCACTTTCATGAGGATGATGGACGATATCCTGCGACCATTCACCAATACTTTTGTAGTGGTGTATCTGGATGACATTCTAATTCACAACAAGACTTGGGACGAACACTTGCAGCATATTCAACAGGTTCTGCACACCCTGTGACAGCACAAGCTATACGCCAACTTGGAAAAATGCTCCTTCGACATGGACAGGGTCCATTACCTGGGCTACATCATTGATTAGCATGGCGTACATGTGGATCCAACCAAGATCCAAGTCATCCATGACTGGCCAACCCCAACAACACTCACTAATCTTTGGAGCTTCTTGGGCCTTGCCAATTTCTACTGGAGGTTCGTGTTGGGTTTCTTGCATATTGCATGGGCCCTCAGCCAAATAAACAGAGGTGGTGGTAAGGCAAAATTTGCGTGGGGCCGGTCCCAACAACAAGTTCGATGATTTGAAGCAGCATTTGTGCTCAGCCCCAGTACTTTTACTACCAGACCTGCAACATCCTTTTGAGATTGAGACAGATGCTTCAGACTATGCTGTGGGCATCGTTCTCACTCAGCACGACCACCCTGTGGCATATCATAGTGAGACACTGTCAGATACTATCCATAAGTACCCTACTTACGACAAAGAAATGTACTCCATTGTGCAAGCATGCCACCAGTGGAGACATTACATTCTTGGGAAGGAGACAGTCATCCACACTGATCATAAGCCACTGTAGTTCATGTAGACACAGGGAAAATTGTAGAATGACCACCATCAAAAGTGGTCCACATACTTGCAACAATTTTTTATGGGTGGGAAATCCCTCCTATGGACTAGCACTAAGGGTTTTATCATGCATGCAGAAATGACCTAAAGATTCTTACTTTTTACCATCATCCCATGCCTAGGTCCCCATTACTCCTATGTAAATACAAGGCTCAAGAGATTAAGTTGATGTACCTTATTCTTCATGTTTGATGTCAATCCCTTTTCGTGCTTGGTCATTCTTTGACTGCAACTCTCCTCCCAATGATAACTTGCATTCACTAAAGACAAACAAAGAACTCCACATGCATTTGATCTATGAACTAACGGGTTAGAGATTTAATCCATCACACAATCAATATTCCAATAATGAAAATCTCATATGGCGGGATGGGAAAAGCAATTCTTTTATTAACTTCACAATGATAAAGTCGGCTACTACTCCTCGATCCTGGTCCTGGGCTCTTATTCCACTATCTTCCAACTGCTTTTCTCTATACTTCTCTTTGCACAAGGATGGCTAAAGGTTGGGACAAAGGGAATGCTCAATCGGGTATAGTTTCTTCACTATGATTCTCTTCCTTTCAAATGGGACCCCTAACCCTTATTTTATAGGCTAGAGGAAGCTAGGTATTTGGTCAAGTGACCGACCATGCATGGCTGAAAGGTTTAGTTAACTTACCCAAATCTATGTGTTTTATCAAAAAATTTCCTTTTTTCATGATTTTGTAGGTACACGCGGGCCGTCTTGGGTTAGCTAGTGTGTACACGCATGCAGTAATGGAGCAGGGCGCATGGGAATTTATAAAAGGGGTTTTTAAGAAAAGTTGTTCAACAGTGTTTTGGCAAAGAAGGAATATGAGATGGCCTGATGCCAGGTAAGCATGTATGGTGCAAATTAGGGTTATAACACAATTCCACCTCAACATCAAATATAAAATAGGAAGCACCAATCGCGTCGATGATTGCCTCGACAGACCGCTAGTCGCGACACTCACCACAGTGCTAGAATCTTGTGGCCATGAGACATCTGGATGGCCCCAACTCTATGAGATAGTCCCTGACTTCACCACCACCTACCAAATGTTGGGTGCAAACATAGTTGTCGATAATTTCCATCTTCAGGATGGGTTATTGTGTCGTCTGGGCCATATCTGTGTTCCATCAATTGAGTGAGCGAAGATGATATGGGAAGCCCATTACAGTCGGGTGGCAGGACACTTCAACATTGAAAAGACAGTGGCGATGCTATAGAAACATTTATACTAGCCAAAACTTTGACAGGAGGTCAACAAGTATATCAGGTCATGCACTGCCTGCGCTATTGCCAAATCGATCACTAAGAAACAGGGCCTGTACACCCCTCTTGCTACTCCTGACAGGCCATGGGAATCCATCTCAATGGACTACATGTTGGGCCTCCCATCCACCAAGCGGGGAAATGACTGTGTTTTTGTGGTTATTGATCAATTTTCTAAGATGGCGATTCTGGTTTCCTACAAGAAGAGCATCACAGTAGAGGCCACTACCAAGCTCTTCTTTGAATGAGTCTAGGTACATTTTGGAATCCCACAAATCATTTTCTCAGATCGGGATAGTCAATTTCTCAGTACATTCTGGTCGAGCCTCTGATCACTGTTGGACACCAAGCTCACCAAATCCATGACCTTCCACCCCTAGACATATGGCCAAACCGAGGTTGTAAATAGAATGATTGTGCATATCCTTCACATGTATAGTTCAAATCACCCCCACACATGGGATGGGAGCCTTGCCCATGTCCAACATAGCTACAACCGATCCCTACATAGCTCAATCGACCACAACCCCTTTCAAGTGGGGTTGGGATTCCAACCATTGGGACCCATAGATGTTGCACTTCCCCTTGCGGTCACCTCAACTGAGTCATCTCCTACTCCATCTAAAGCTGAAAAATCCACCTGGTTCATTGAGCAGATCCAACACATTCACCAACAGGTTCAGGATATCCTACAAAAGTCCAATGACAAGTACAATCAATGCCATGATCAACATTGGGTGCCGCATAAGTTTTAGGTGGGCGACAAAGTTTGGTTGCACTTGCAGAAAGAATGCATTACAGGACCCCATCGAAATATTTTCCCACTCTGTTATGGGTTGTACACTATCACCAAGGCCATGGGGGATAATTCTTTTAAGCTCAACATTCCTCCTTTCCTTGGTCTGCACCCAGTGTTCAACGTGGATCTCCTTCGCCCTTATTTCCCATAATTATTGAACACCTCAGAAGTAGCAGAACAAATGACACCAACAGAGCTCAACCCCGACAACCTACAACAGGCATCCAATGATCATATTGTGGACATAAATATCAAGGTCACTCGACAACAAAGGATCAAGCTTTATCGAGTCGTCAATGCAGGGCAGCTCCTGCACCAAGGCAAGTGGCTCTTTCGAGGCCAAATTCAGTACAAATTTCCTCATTTGATGGGGGACCTCAACGCAATGGAGACCATTTCTTCCTAAGGAGGGAGGATTGATCTAGATGGATATTGGTGGCCACCCACCTTTTCCAACTGGCTCAAAATAGTTTTATGACAATTTTGGCAATTTACTATTTTTAGCAGTTTTAACTTCTGGGGACATTTTGAGGGCCTAAATGAAGGTTTTTCAGGATCAATCTCCTCAATGATTTCCAAAGGCATGATTGAGCCCCCAAAATGAATCTCCTCGATGATATCTTTCCAACGGGCTATCACACACCTAAAACAGAGATTGTATGCAAAAGTTACGACCCCGGGAAGTTGATGTACTAACTTACCCAAACGGGGCCCACATGACTTTTGGTGCTTCATCTCCTAGGGTTAGGTTTTTGGATGTATAGGTTTTTTGTCATTCTTGATTATTTTAAAAAGTCCTTTAGAGCCTCATTTTAACCTTCTTCTTGCGAATGCATGCTGCCGTCACATCTCTTCTCAGAGATAAGCTGCTACCATTCCAGCAAGCTTGTTTCCGCTGCATTTTATAGTTTTAGCTTATTTCGTTATTGAATAGAAAACCAGTTTTAATGTATCTCTGTTATTTTGTGTTAAGCACCTGTTAATAATCTGTATTCATTTTGTTCTACTCATAAAATTTGGATCACTCAATGGTTACCCCTAGCTAAATGGTGGTACAACACTTCATATCATACAACTACACGCATGACTCCTTTTGAAGCAGTATATGGACAGAATCCACCTTTAGTTCTCTCATACTTAGATGGTGTCTCAAAGGTCTAGGTAGTTGACCAAACACTTACAGTTCGAGAGGCTATTCTGCGTACCCTCAAATAAAATTTGGTCATGGCACAGAATTGCATGAAGCAACAAGCAGATCAAGGTCACTCTGAATGTCAATTTGAAGAAGGGGACCAGTTGTTTCTTTGCCTGCAACCTTACAAGTAGAATTCCCTCAAGGTCGAGGATTTTCAGAAGCTAGTGCCCAAATTTTATTGTCCTTATATAGTTCTCAAGAGTGTGGGATAGGTGGCCTATTAGTTAGTTTTTCCCAGTCATTCGAAGCTACATCCTGTTTTTCATGTTTCCTTCTTAAAGAAGGTGATCGGAACTAAGTGCCAAATTCAAACCAACCTTCTCAAGTTAGCTGAAGAAGGATCCATTTGGATCCAACCACAAGTAGTTTTGGACCAGCATGAGTGTCGCTTGCATGAGAGAAACATCAAGGAAGTGTTAATACAGTGGAAAGATACAACTCCAGCAGATGCCACTTGGGAACCAGCTACCATTCTGCAGCAATTTCAACATCTCAAGCCTTGAGGACAAGGTTGTTTTTAAGGGGGAGGACATGTTAGGGTCCAAACCCGCACATAGGTAGAACAATATATATGGATGTAATAAAGGTCAATATTAATAAGGCCTTGCAATAGAATAGAATAAGTTGGATGTAAGAAGATCTAATGGAATCTTCCACTTCTAGAAGGATCTTCCTCTAGATGCTTCTTTTGATAGACATATTTAGTATAAATAGGAGTCGAGGGTATGAGAACCCTAGCTTGGATATTATTGTAATAGAGCACTGCTCAACTAGAGGTTTCCCCCTCAAAGAGGCCCGTGAACATTCCATTCTAGTATCAAAGTGTTATTTCTGTTGTTATTCTTATATCATTTTAGTGCTATTGTGGTGATTGTTCTAGATATATTGATGTTATTCCACCATTACTGGCATTTTATTTTTGTTCTGCATACTTTTTATATCTGGTATATTACAAGAACATGGTGTTGAATACCAGTGACCTAATTCACGTGTGTTAATCAGAGTCGGGAATTTACTTAAGTTATTCATTCTAAAACAAATCTTATCTTGTCGATGCCAAAAGAGCATCCAGGGTCGGTGATCGGCGATAAACCTTTCAAGTGTTTACCTTCGGATCAGCTTCCTCGAAAAAGTCCCGATGTTGAAACGCATCGGGAATCGATGATTGGGAGTATCTTTTAATGCGGTCCAAATGTTTGTGGCAATCCTTTTAGGCTTTCCCTAGTTCCGATAAGTGCATCGGGCATTGGCTATCGACAATAATGTTTCTTTCTTTGTTAACATCTATTCCCCTCTTCATTTACCGATGTCAAAGGGGATCGACTATTAGCGATATCCTTATGCAATACTTATTGTAAAACAAAAAATTCCTTTTACTGATATCAATAAATATTGGTGCTTGGTGGCTGAGGTTTCCTGAATGGTTCTTTTCCTTCTTTGAATTCCTTCCAATGTCGAATCTGAGCGCATCGGGTAAAGTCTTTTGGTTGTTGATTCTTTATGTAAGTGTTAATCCCTTTTAAGTCATGGGGTTTCATAAATTCAAACAAACCTGAATAGCTAATGAGATTCAAGAGAATAAGCAAAGGCAAAACGTTTCTCAAAAGGAAGCCCAATCAAACAGTGTAAAGATCAAGTGGTACCCAAAAAGTGAAAAAATTGACATAGGATTTTTAGGGTGTGTTGAGTGCTCAACAAATGGTGACTTACTAGGAAAAATAAAAAAATGTGTTCCTTCCTCAAGCTTGACTGATGCAAAATCTGGTGAAGAACTTAATTGGTTTTTATCAATGCCTCTTTTACCCTTGCATTTGAAATTCCCTGGTTGATGCATCCAGGCCTGCTTGTGGGGTTTTCAACCTTCGTTTCCTATAACCTTGACTCACGCTCCCTTTGAAAAGAGTCTAGTAAAGCATTCAATGGCACTAGGCCTTTTAGTTACCCCCATTCACTTTCTACGATGTTGCTCCGCTGTCAGGGAGCATCCATAGCCCCGTTGGAGTCACCCCGATGTCACGGATGTTGCTCCACTTCCAGCGAGCATCCATAGCCCCGACAGATTTATATGCATACCCTCTCCTACTGTTCAGTCATTTTATATAGTTGATTTTTATTTCGGAAGAATTCCCTGAGTGAGTGGGAGAGGAGGACGTCTGTTATTTCCAAAAAATGAGATGGTTAAGGTGAAATTTTTTTCTAGCTATGTCTTTGAGGTACATGTAGTCCTTTCCACCTTACCATATTTCCCTTAATATTTCACCAGACCACCAGGCAAACACTTTTGCATTTCTCCAAAGTTTTTCATCTGTGTAGGTTAGATAGAGAAGCCCTCAAAACAACCGCAGGTTCCTCAACGTTTCTTGTGTTGTATGTGAGTGATGAGTTAGGAACAAAGTTTTCCTATATCGCATGAATTTAGGTGAACCAAAGTGTTTATAAACACAATATTCAAAACCGCAGAAGTACTATAGCAAGAAATAAGAAAATAAAAAATAAATTTCGCAATCGACCTAGCTAAAACCAACATCGTGAAAATACACACACAAATCATTAAATAATAATATTTTTTTTTAATGGAAATATTGTTTTAGGGCTTGGCCATTCACCAGGAGGGAATCAGGTTCCCCCCTCAGATTTTGCAGTCGATACGTTCCTAACCCAATCATCTCAGTCACCTGGAAAGGTCCGAGCCACAGATTCTAAAACTTAGAATGTTTTCCTTTAGGCTCATTTTCTCTGTCCCACTTTAGGACCAAGTCTCCTACTTCAAAATTCTTCTCTTTAGACTTATGCTTATCAAACCACCTTTTAACTATCTATTGGTGAGCTATGAACTTTGATTTATCTTTCTGCCTTTCCTCTTCTAACATGAGAAGGGTGTCAATTCTTTGTTGTATGACTGATGAGGGTTTTCCTCTTGACTCTTGAGCAAGTTGAAGGGATGTAAGATATAGCCCATTCGAGAGAATGACTTCTTGTCCGTATACCAGAAAGTATGGAGAATTCCCAATGGATTTTTTTGGTGTAACTCTATCAACCCATAAATCATTATGAAGTGAGCTATGCCAATTCCTCTAGTTGTCTGTAACTGTTTTCTTTAATATCCTCACTAGGTTCTTATTAGTTGATTCTGCCACTCTGTTTTCTTGTGGATAATAGTTTGTAGAGTATCTAATTATGATTCCTTTGTCTAGAGAAAAATCCATTAACAGGGTGGAAGAAAAGTAAGCTGGATTATAAAAAACAAGGATAGAAGGCACACCAAACCTTGTGATTAGTTGTTGTTCTATGAATTGGATCACCACCTTATCGTTTACATGAGTTAGAGGGATGGCCTCTTCCCATTTTTTGAAATAGTCTGTGGCAGTCACTATGTACCTATGTTGTTTTGAATAACTCGGTGTAATCTCTCCTATGATATCTAACCCCCGTTTCTTGAAAGGCCTGGAAACAACCACTAGTTGGAGTGGGATAGCTACGCACTTCTCTCTCTTCGTGCTTATTTGACAAGTCTTACAGTTTCTAGCGTATGTGTGAGCGTCTTTGAATAAAGTAGGCCAATAATAGCTAGCTCTCAGTATTTTATGAGTGGTGGTGTTTCCTGCGAAATTTCCACTAATAGGACCATCATGGAGATCCTTCAGAACTTTTTCTGCATATTCATGTTCGAGACATCTTAAAAGTACCCTATCGTAATTAACACAGAACTGAACCGAGTTTGTGAGGCGATATTGTGTTGATTTTAACCCAAGGGCTCTCCTTTCCCTAGTACTTAGTCTTTCTAGGCAAGTTCCATGATGCAGGAGATAATTCAGTTTCTCATACAAAGACTCTTGCCCTAGGTAGACGTATGGAGCTTCACCACACCACAATGCTAATTCATTCTCCCAACTGGGGTCTTCATTTTCTTGGTCCTGGGCTTCAACTGCCAATTTGCACAATCCCTATCTCTTAACCAATTTAGCAAGTTTTATATCCAGATCAAATTATTGGACTACTGCCATCCAGTTTCCTCGTCTTTCCCCCATCTCTTGTTGAGTGAATAAGGATCGGATTGCGGGGTGAGGAACGATGACTTTGGTATGGTTCTTAAGGATGTAAGATCTAAAGTGTTTCACTACCTTATATACCGCATAGGCATGCTTGTGTATAGCGGGGTAATTTAGTTCGCCCTCCTGGAGATTAGTGCTCATGAACGATATCAGGGCCTCATTGTTGTCATCATCCTTCTGAGTTAATATTACAACTAACGATTGGTTAGAGGAAAAAGTATAGAGGAAAAAATCTTTCTTGAAATCAGGGCTTCACAACACTAGAGCCTGAGATATTTTAGTCTTAATATCGTTGAAAGAACTCTTTCTTTCATCATCCCACTTAAATTCAATGTCTTTATGGATCAATTTTTGTAAGGGTTTGATAGTTTCAGCAAAATTGGGAGTGAATTTCCTCACAAAATTGATCTTTCCGAAAAACGATTGCATTGCCTTCTTGTTGTGGGGTAATGGAAGCTGAGCTATAGCCCTTACTCATTCTGGGTCTATGTGAATTCCTGATTGGGATATAATATGACCTAACAACTTCCCCTACTCAATGCCAAAGATAGTTTTCTTAGGGTTTAAGGATATACCGTATTTCCTAGACCTTTCTAAAATCTGGGTTAAATGTTGGATGCGATCTTCTCTATTCTTTGAATTCATAGTCACGTCGTCCAAATAAACCACTACACATTTTTTGATTAGTCCCCAAAACGCTACATCCATGGACCTTTGGAAGGTCACTCCTGCATTGATTAACCCAAAGGGCATACATTTATAAGTGAAGGTTCCCCACTTGGTTCAGAAGGTAGTTTTCAAGTGGTCTTCTTTTGAGACTAGAACCTGGTTGTAACCTGAGAAACTGTCCAGTAGGGATAAAATCTCAGATCCATAAACTGTATGCAAGATTTGCTCCATTGGTGGGAGTGGGTAGTTGTCCTTTTTTGAAGCTCTGTTGAGATTTCTGAAATATACACATAAACGGATTTCCCCAAATGTTTTCCTCACAGGAACCAAATATTCTACCCATGCATAGTGTCTAACCTGGAAGATAATTTTGGCATCTAATAGTTTCTTCAACTCCTGACACATACAAGGTTCCAGTGATGGGTGGTACTTTCAGATCTTCTGTTGGAAGGGTTTCACTTCAGGATTTAACGGGATAGTGTGTTGAATGATACAATTATCATAAGTTTTCAAATCTTAGTAGGACCACGCGAAGACATCTTGATATTGTCTGAAAAGTTTGAGATAGGCCCTCCTTTCCTCTTTAGATATTGTCCTGCCGAGATTTACATTCTTGGGGTTTTCTACGGTTCCTAGATTTATAGTTTCATGCATGGGATAGGAACTACCCGTCTTTGCATTCTTTGACCCTTTAAATATTTCTCTTAGATAAAAAAAGGTTTTCTAAATTGGCTATTCCCTTTGGTATCGTGTGAGATCTAGTTTTTTTAGTCGATTGATCTGTCTAAGGATCGATTTCTGTTGATTGTTCCTGGAATACTTCATCGTCAATAACCTAGTCTTTAAAATTATCCTGATTGGTCAAAACGTTTATGATCTGTCCATCTCCTTCAAAGACCTTCCAATTAGAAATATTATTGGGCACCGACGGCTTGTAAATTAGCTCCATAGTGAATAGGGAGGCTTCATAATCTTCTAGAGGTGATAGCCTTGAAGCAACAGTGTCCAGATAATCAACAATAATTTTCTTTTCTCTGGGGATCGTTCTAATGTTGAAGGCTTCAAAATTCTCTATTAGCCTATGCACTTCCTGTTGGTAATTCCTCATGTGTGGGGAGTTGCAATTTATAGTGTTCCTTACTTGTCTAACAATGATTTCAGAATCTTTGAAAACCTTCAATTCTATGGCTTTCTTTAGCCCCTGTACTAGAGCTTCATACTCAACGGTGTTATTTGTGCATTTGAATTCTAGTCTACAGGATAGGAAATGTCGTTTACTATTTGGATCAATGAGGATTCACCCCGCCCTTAACCCTTCTTACAATTTAGATCCATCAAAATATAAGGTCCAGACTTGTGGGCAAAACTTATCAGCTTCCTCTTTCTTGTCACTTTCCTCTTTTTCTCCTGTTTGTTTTGTGATTTCTAATGTAGGTTCTTGATAGAAAAGGGTTTCCTCTACTGTCGTCAACAATTTATCTTGAAAAATCATTTCGGTTTTTTTAGTAAGAGGGAAATCATATGAGATGTGGGAGAAATTCTGGAAATTAGAGTCACAGGAATAATTTCCTAGCACGGGGAAATCTGTCGATGAGGGTTCATTAAGGGTTTCTAAGTCGGTGAAAATATGTTTTAGACATATTTCCCTATCAATCCTGATCATATTTGCATGTCCCTTTAATGGAAGACAAAGGTGAGTGCAAGTTACCAGATATAAAAAATATTCAGAAGACAAATAAAATGCTAGAAATGGCAGAATAACAGTAAAATATCCAACATAATCTCCACAATAACACAGAAATGATATAAGAACAACAATAGAAATAGCACTTTGATTCGGAAAGCAATGTTCATGGGCCTCTTCAAGGGGGCAACCTCCAATCGAGCAGCGCTCTATTACAATAATCTCCAAGCTAGGGTTTTCATACCCTCGACCCTTATTTATACAAAATGTCTATCAAGAGAAGCGTCTAGAGGAAGATCCTTCTAAAAGAAGAAGCTTCTATTAGGTCTTCTTACATCTGCCTTATTATATTTTATTGAAAGGCCTTATTAATGTTGACCTTTATTACATCTGAATATATTAATCTACCTATGTGCAGGTTAGAACCCTAACATGTCCGCCCCCTTAAAAACAACCTTTGGCCTCAAGGCTTGAGATGAGGAGACTACTGTGGAATGGTAGTTGGTTCCCAAGTGGCATCTACTGGATTTGTATCTTTCCACTGGACTAGCACTTCCTTGATGGTTCGTTGATGCAGACAATGCTCACGCTGGTCCATAACTGACTCTGGATGTAGCCAAATGGATCCTTCTTCAACTAACTTAGGAAGGTTGGTTTGAATTTGGCACCGAGTTCCAATGACCTTCTTTAAGCATGAAACATGGAAAACTGGATGTAGCTTCGACTGACTGGGCAGAGCTAACTAATATGTGACTTGTCCCACATGTTTGAGAACTATATAAGGACCATAAAATTTGGGTTCTAGATTCTGACAATGCTCAGCCTTGAGGGAAGTTTTCTTGTATGGTTGTAGTCGCAGAAACACCTGATCCCCTTCTGCAAATTGACGTTCAGAGCGACCTTGATCTGCTTGTTGCTTCATGCAATTTTGTGCCATGACCAAGTTCTCTTTAAGGGTACAAAGAATATCCTCTTGAAATGTAAGTGTTTTGTCAACCGCCTAGACCTTCGAGGTACCTAGTAAGTATGAGAGAACTGAAGGTGGCTTTTGTCCATATACTGCTTCAAAAGGAATCATGCAAGTAGTTGTATGGTAGGAAGTGTTGTACCACCATTCAGCTAGGGGTAGCCATTGAACCCACTGATGTTGTTTTTCAGAAGCAAAACACCTCAGATATGTTTCCAAACACTTTTTGACAACTTTTGTTTGACCATCAGTCTGGGGATGATAAGTTGTGATGAGATGCAATTGGGTGCCCTGGAGCTTAAACAGTTCTTGCCAAAAATTGCTTGTGAAAGCTGGGTCATGATTAGAAACAATAGAGTGTGGCATGCCATGAAGCTTGAAGACCTGGTCCATGAAAAGTTGAGCCACTGTGGATGCAGTAAATGGGTGTTGAAGAGTGCAGAAATGAGAATACTTGGAAAGACGATCCACAACCACCATTATGACTGATTTATTCCCTGATTTGGGTAAGCCGGTAATAAAGTCCATAGAGATATCCTTCCAAATAGCAGGTGGAATTGGAAGAGGTTGTAGTGTGCCCGAAGATTTGATTATTTCTCCCTTGTTTCATTGACACACCTCACATTCAGCTACAAAATTACGGATGTCCTATTTCATACCATCCAAGAAAAAAGAACGTTTGACTCGGTCATATGTTTTGGTGAACCCTGAGTGCTCTGTTGTGGGTGTAGCATGAAGCTAATAAAGTACCGTGGATGTAAGCTTTGATTGTTTACTTAAATACAAATGGCCTTTGTATCGAAGCTCATCCTATAGCTAAGAGTACCCTAGGGGAGCCAGAGCCTTGCTCTGCAATTGTTGGATCAGATGCAAAATTTTGGGGTCTTGAAGCCATTCTTGTCGCACAGCTTGGAGCCAATCGGGTACAATGAAGGAAAGAGAAAAAAGGGATCCTTCTTCTTCATATTTTCAGGACAGTGCATCTGCCACTACATTGTCTTTTCCCTTCTTGTAAATGATCTCATAATCATAACCAGAGAGCTTAGTCACCCATTTTTTTTGCTCCTGTGAGGAAATGCGTTGTTCCAAAAAGTACTTGAGGCTTTGATGGTCGGTCTTGATTTGGAAGCATTGTCCCAAGAGATAAGGGTGCCACAGCTCAACGGCATGCATAATAGCCAACATTTCCTTTTCATAAATGGGTTTTCCCAGATTCATTTCAGACAGTTTCTTGCTGGTGAAGGCCAAAGGTCGACCTTCTTGCATAAGGATAGCACCGATTCCTTTCCCTGAGGCATCACATTCCAACACAAAGGTCTTTGTGAAATCAGGAAGGGCTAGAACCAGAGTGGTGCACATGGCCATCTTCAAGGTTTGAAAAGCTTGAGTAGTGGCTGGAGTCCAAGTGAAAGAGTTCTTTTTGAGGAGAGCAGTGAGAGGTGTTGCAATCTTTCCATAGTTATTAACAAACTTGTGATAATACCCTGTTAAGCCCAGAAATCCACACAAGCTTTTGAGAGTTTTTGGGTGCGACCAATCTTGTATAGCTTAAATCTTTTTTGGATCCACCCTGACGCCATCCTTGCCAACCAGATGACCCAAGTATTCTACTTCTGAGGCACCAAAAGAACATTTAGACTGTTTCAGGAAAAGTTGGTGCTGGGAGAGGAGATGGAGAACTTGATCCACATGAGTAAGATGGTCGGTCCAGGTTTTGCTGTAGATGAGGATATCATCAAAGAAAACTAAGACAAAATTATGGAGAAAGGGACAAAAGACATGATTCATGAGGCTTTGGAAGGTGGAGGGAGCATTACACAAGCCAAAAGGCATGACCAAAAAATCATAGTGGCCCCCATGAGTGTGAAAGGCTGTCTTGGGAATGTCTGCCTCTTTCATACGTATTTGGTGATAGCCCGAGAGAAGATCAATTTTAGTAAAGAATTGGGCACCACTCAATTCATCCAGGAGGTCATCAATGACAAGAATGGGAAATTTATCTTTAATGGTCAGTTTGTTGAGGGCACGAAAGTCAGGACACATTCTCCAAGAACCTTCTTTCTTCAGGACCATGACTATAGGAGAAGAGTAAGGGCTCGTACTATGGCGGATAACGCCTGCATTAAGGAGTTCTTGGACCATTTTCTCATTTTCATTTTTTTGTGAGAAGGGGTGGCGATATGGACGGATATTGGGAGGAAGGCTTCCGGGTACAAGGGGAATGGAATGATCATGAACACCATGGGAAGGAGGGAGGCCTTGGGGAGTGGAAAATACCATTTGATGTTTAGAAAGGAGAGCTTGGAGGTCATGCGACACCGGGGGTGTTTCTGTTGCTTGAATGGCATGGAGTTGGGCAATGACACCAGAATGACCTTTTTTGAGCATCTTTTCCATGCGATGAGAACTAATGACCTCAAGTGAACCAACAGTGATGCCCTGGAATTTATATTGGTGGCCTTCCTGGTCGAATTACATGGTTAATGCCTTAAAATCCATGAGAATGGGACCCAAAGTTATTAGCCAGTCGACACCCAACACAATGTCACAACCACCCATGTTGATAGCAAACATATGGGATTTTAGGTGGTAGTCACCGATTTGGAGATGCACATTTTCACAGCGCCCTCCACATTTCATGGAACCCCCATTGGCAATCATGATTTGTAAATTATTGACAACATGGATGTAGCAATGAGTTTCTTAGGCAATGCGGTGATGAATAAAATTATGGGTGCTTCCACTATCAACCAGAATGATGACCTTCCGATGCTTGATGTAACTGATTAACTTGAGGGTTTGGGGAGCAGAAAAACCAGTGAGAGCATTGAGGGAAATGACGGGTTCTACTTCGAGAGGGTCTAAGGGAGGGGTTATGTCAGTGATTTCAGGTGACTCAGACACAAGAGGAGTTTCAACATCCTCTTCTGAAATGTCCTTAGAGATGGCCATAAAAAGATTTTCTTCCTTACACTTGTGGCCCAGGAAATATTTGTCATCACAATTGTAGCAAAGGCCTTTGAGTTGGCGTTTAGCCATTTCAGCCCTAGTCATTTTTTGGATTTTTAATGGGGCGGAGGGAGTAGTGGGAGAGACGGGTTTAGGGTGAGGGATAAAGGAGGGTTTTCGGTCTTGAGATGATACCATCTGTTGTGCTTCTTTAGCTCTTTTAGTAGCCTCCATGGAAGTTGAGGGTCGAGCCATGAGGACATGGGCCCAAATCTCCTCCTTGAGGCCACTAATAAAACACTCTTGAAAGAAAGCATCAGTCATGCCCTCTGTTCGAAAAGCTAGGCGTTCAAAGGCAGCTATGAAGTCTTCTACTGTTCTAGATTGCTTCAACTTTGTCAAACAACCCAAATGGTTGGTGTTTGTGTCAAAGCATTCGTAAAGCTCAGTCACAAATTGGGTCTAAGCAATATACCCTTGATAGGAAGTTTTTCTCCATTTCCACCATTACCAACGTTCTTGATCTAGATGGAGAACACCATACCGGAGTTTGGCCAAGTCATCGGTAATTCCATATAAAGAGAAATAATGTTCCATTTTGGTTACCCAACCAGTGGGGTCTGAGCCATCAAATTTGGTCACGTCCACCCATGGAAGGCATATGTCACATTGAAAGTGATGGGACTGAAAGGTATGGGAATGGGAGGAAGTTTTGCCTTCATTCTTTGGATGTGCTTTAGAGAAATGGTCATCGGTAGGGATCTTCAATTTGGTGCAGAGTGTTGCAAAGATAGATTCAAGATGGGTGGTAAGTTCTTGTTTGACTTCCTCCATTAAGGACTGCATGGTTGTATTTATGATAGCATTGATGGATGAATCAATGGAGGCAACAGTAGCACTGATTTGTTTTACTTCTTTTTGGGTTTCTAGGAAACCAGATTGCATGGTGTTGAAGCGAGCTTCCAGGTCTTGGCTACAGGTATGGGCCATGAAGATGGGTGAACTGAAAAGGGGCAGGCGGGGTCAAAAATTTTGTCTAAAAATGATATGGATGAAAGTGATAAGGGCGGAGAGATGAATCCGATGGAATAGGTCTCAAATAATTGTGAAAAAATTTCCAGACTTTTTTTTTTTTTTTTACACCTGCGAAGTTATACTCCGGTCTGAATAATACTGTAGTGATGAAATCCCCAAATGTTGAACCATAAAGAGATGTGTATTTACTTGGCAACCCGAACACAGTTGCACGACAATAGATCTGGTCTATTTTTAATTTGTTTATGTTTCTGTCCCCCAAGGGTTAGGTATTCAAGGGTTCTACAGACAAGGGTTTGCCCTGTTCTATAGCTCTCTGATATATGTGCGGGGTCCAAGAGTAGTACTCGGCCCAATATCCCAGGGCACTAAATAAGGAGGATAGACCATACCCTTAGCCGTACTACTCGACTACCCAAGTACTAGAGAGTATCTTCCCGAGTGTTGTTCTCGGTGACACTATAGTAGTCTGCGGCAGATAGGTTTATCTAAAGAGGGCTTCAGGAAATCTAGGCCGATCCGTACACAGGTGTTGTCTAATGCGCTACCACTCAAAGGGGTACCAACATGGGTTACAAGGGTGGCCAACAGATGTGCGCTTAAGAACCACTTGTATTTCATTCATGTATGAATCCCTCAACCGTGGGTTTATGCACATAACAAAAGATCTCTGTGGTTTAAAGACACTAGAATACGTCTCTACCCTTAAAAAAAAATTCCCACAATTTCTGCCAAGGAAAGTGCTATGATACCACTTGCAAGATACCAGATATAAAAAATATGCAGAACAGAAATAAAATGCTAGAAATGGTAGAATAACAGTAAAATATCCAGCATAATATCCACAATAACACATAAATGATATAAGAACAATAATAGAAATAACACTTTGATTTAGAAAGCTATGTTCATAGGCCTCTTCAAGGGGGCAACCTCCAATCGAGCAATGCTTTGTTACAATAATCTCCAAGCTAGGGTTTTCATACCCTCGACCCTTATTTATACAAAATGTCTATCAAGAGAAGCGTCTAGAGGAGGATCCTTCTAGAAGTGGAAGCTTCTATTAGTTCTTCTTACATCCGCCTTATTCTATTTTATTGAAAGGCCTTATTAATATTGACCTTTATTACATCTGAATATATTAATCTACCTATGTGTGGGTTAGGGCCCTAACAGTGAGCCCAGACTATACTAAAGTATATGTTTAACTTCTCGGACCAATATCGACTCAATAAAAATCCATAAACTTCTGGGATATCTACTACAATGATGTCAATTACTTGAACAAATTTGGGATGTGTAACTATTCTAATCATTACATCTTTGAGTTATCCCATGACCTTGACCTGGTTTCTGTCTCTCTATATCACATGTTTATTTCTTTTGAGAGGAATTACATTTAATGTTTTGCAAATAGACAGTGGCATAACATTAGAAGATTCTCTTGAGTCAACCAAATAGTTATGGAGGTTTCTATTGAATACTTTAAACGTTAAAAGGAACGGTGGGACAAAAGGTTTTCCCTTATTATCTTCAGAACAAGCGTTCATAGTTGGTTTATTTCTTATATCCGTGGGAGTTAGACTTCCTCCTTTGTCAGTACTTGTTGTAGGATTTTCTACTGATTTCAATGCTTGTAATCGAAAATCCTTTTATTGAGGGATTCTACATATGTCCATAATGGATATATTTTCCTTCAACTTCTTCAAATCTTCTACTATGTTGTAATCTAGCTTGGCTGATTCGTGTGTATGAATGTTTATAGGGTTTCTTTGGGGAGAAAAAGGTGCTTTTAGGTGATCGGTAGATGGTTTTACTCCTGAATTTGGGGTCGTAGTAAGGTGGTTTGAGATAGGTTGACCCCTACTTCATGTTTGCACAACCAAGACTTTTGCGGGTGGTTCTTGAACCTCAAATAGGTCATCGGAAGGCATAGGTAGGTCAAGGTCCGATATCAACATGGTTGTTTCTTCTGGGGGAGAAAATTCTTCCTGATCGACAATATTCATAACTGATCCACTTGATTGTTCGGTTAGGGAGACTTCATCTAGAAATAGGTTGACCATCAAATTCATGGCATGCACCCATTGAGGGCAGTCTCTTTCAGAGTGATTCTTTTGATGATAAGTACAGAAAGAGTTGAATGCTAGATTTTCCAGATCAATGTTTAAGTTGGTTGGGGGAGTTTCAATTGCTTTGAATGGTGGATTTCTTTTGAAAAAAATGGATATAGGGCCTTTGGCCTTGGTTTCCCTTCCCTTCACTTCTCTCCATGTCTATGATTTTGTTTCACAACTTATTGACCATGCGTTGTAGGTCCTCTATGTCCCCACTTCCCTTTTCAGGATCTTGTTCTATTTGTTTCCCTGAGGGTCTAGTTAACAAGAGTCCACTCCAGGGAGGAGGTTGAACTTCTTTCTTAACTAATCATACTTAGCCTTCTTTGCATCCTTTCATTTGGAACTCTATCATTTTGGCTTCTTCAAAATTCTCATCTAGGGTTGGTTTGGTATCCCTCTTTACAAACTTGGAAATAGAAGTTGGGAGAGCATTAACATATACTTCAATTTGCAACTCCTGAGTAGGTTTTAGATTTGGGTTGAAATTTTTTTAAGATAGTGGTAAACCTTTGATTGAAATCTTTAACCTTCTCCTTTGAACTCATGTTGGTGGTGAACAATTCAACCATCAAAACTTCTGTAGTGGTTTCTTCTGCAAATTTGTCTTAAAAATCCTTTTGAAACTTCGTCCAACTAGTTATGGACCCTATAGGTAAGTCAAAATACCATGTGGAGGCTGAGTTCTCAAAAGTGTAGAGGAAAATCCTGCATACTACGTCTTCATGTTGGGCATTCATCAGTCTGATAGCTAGTATGAATTTTTTGATATGGTCTTCAGGCAATCCTGAGGTTTTAGGGTCAAATTTAGGGAGTAACTTCTCTGGATGTTGGGGGAGGTTATGTACTCGTCCAGGTATGGCCAAATCATCTCTGGCCAACCAAGTTTGACTTTTCTAAGGTGGGTCTCCCCTTTCTTCATTATGGTCATTGTTATCTTCCATATCTTCAGATCCTGAAGATGAGATTTCTGAGTTAAACCCTTCCTCTTTAGAGAGATCATCTAGCTCAGAGAAGTTTTTGGCTAGTGTTTTAGGGATTAGATTAAGAGAATGTTCAATTTCAGTGAGGGTGAAATTTATCCGGTCTTCTATTGTGTGCACAAAAATCTGGTCGGGGGACTCGACCACTGGTCTACTTATTTGTTTTCTTCGAGGAAGTTGTTAGCACTTTGTAAATTTTGTCCGGATGATAGACAAATGAAAGAGGTAATTGTTTCAACCATCTTTATAATTGGGCACTAGCCCACCCAACTCAGAGAGGGCTCTCTAATGTCACTTGATATTTCTTTGGAAATCATTTGCTAGATTTAGTTTGTTTTGGGGGGTATTATGAAGTTGCTAAAGAAATGAGGGGTAACATTTGGGCTATGGAGTCAGAAAAAAATAATGAAGTAGCAAGTCATTAGAAGTTATCTAGAGGAGAAAGGCTAAGTGAGGCAATGAGTCTGATTTTTCAAATTGAAATTTGCATGGAAAAGAGGAAAAAGGAAAACACATAACTTCTTTATAGCATATTAAAATGAATTCTAAAATAGTTGAGAAGAAAATCACATGAATTTAAATTGCTAAGTCTAGAGCATCATCAGATGAATTCCAGACTTTTAACTCTCCAATTTAAAAGAGGAACTTGCAAATGGAATTTTAAAGACATGGGAAACACACACTATGAAAGAAGATAGAACTCATATCACAACCAATTAGAATATTTTCATAAACATTTCAAAAATTTTCTTTTGCGTCATATATTCAGTTTAGTTCCATGATCTTACAAAGTATACCTACAACAAGGTCAGGCCCCCTCCTTCTCTCATGCCTTCTATATCCTTGGGATGATATATATATAGAGGATTTACACATGGAATTCAAAATGATTAAACTTCCCCATAGTTCTAAAGATAGAGGTTGGTTACAAAATGGAGTAATGTATAACGATAGTTTTCCTATTTTACAGGGAATGTTACAAACATGTCTGAGATATCTGAGGCTTTTTCTTTGAACTCCATATGCCCAAAAATTGTTGGAACATACTCAATTCCACTTGAGAATTTATTCCAACCTAGTGATTTCTTCTTTTAGAGTGTTCAACCAGCTTGGCTGATTTTACCCAACACTTTCAACTGCCTCGGCTCTGATTTCTGCCTTCTATCGTTTTCTCTGTTTCTTCTTCACTTATCGCTTGTAGAGTTCATCTGCATGTCCATTGATGATTAGGTCCCTCAGAATAGGATTTAATCTGACCCCTGATTCTGGTTTTGTCGCAGGGTCAGTATGGAATTTGGTTGCTAATATCTGCGCAATCGACCTTTCTTTCTTACTCATTGATAAGCTTGCCATGTTAGTTGAAAACCCTATTTCACTAGATATTGTTTGATTGTATTTGTCCATATATTCCAACTTTGCAGAGACCATGATTTTTGTTTTCCTTAACTCTATAGAAATCAGGAAATCAATCCAGTTTGAGATTACTTCTCTTGTGAATGAGATGATGACTTCCCGGAGCAGAATAATGCCACCCATATTTGAATATCGGTATTCCTTGAGTCTCAATCACGAATTACCAACAATATTACTTGCAGGTATGTTGGTTTATCATGCTTGGCCAATCTATTTCAAATGATGAGCTTTAGATTTAGTTATCTAGTGGCGTTCGCCTAGAATTACATGGACATGAAGTACTTGAACGAGTGGCATGAGGTGATTTGACTAGACGTTATCTTCCTGCACATGGATTGTTGATTTGACATATTCAAATGAAATTAGAACACATGACATCGTGGCTTTTGGGAAAACAGTTTTAGGCAGACCTCTTTTTTCCCCGATGTACCTCTGAAGGCACCACACATCCATGAATAAAATTGTCGTAGTTTTCCCTGGCATGCCTTTACATAATTAAAATTCATGCTATTTCACCACTTGATATGGGTTTCGATCGTTGATCTGGGTTACTGCAAGATCCACGGTCCATTGAATCCTCTCCTTTTTTCTCTCGCTATATTTTTCCACATGCCACCACATATGACCTGGACCTCCAAATCGTTCCATGTCTCTTCATCTCTTTAGTCCCCCATTAAATCTGAAACTCGTATTTCAAGTGTAATTGTTATGGTGATAACATAGGCTCCAACTGGGGATGTTATCCTCCGTGTGAGGTAGCAAATAACTGTAGACCCAGTGCCTTCCTCATTGGGCCACTTTCAAAACATGTGCATGTATCCTTTTACGTCTTGGAGACTGAACGTCAAATTTTAAAACTGAACTTTGCAAACTGCTCTCAACTGGACGCTGAAAAAATAACGCTGGAAATATTGTTGAACATCTACATTAATCTTAGAAGAAGAAAAATGACTTTTAACAACAATTTCTTGATCAACTTATTCTTTGATTTAGTGGTTAAGCACAAGTTGTAACTCCGAATTGGAATATCCTTTCAAGTAATCAACTACATGATCATTTAGTGCATGTGGGTGTTGTTGGTATTCCTTATTGATAACAATTTTCTCATGTAAAGCAGTGCTACTGTGAACATAGTCAAACTTCCCTGATTCTTATGTTATATCATGATTTTCTTTCAACCATTCAAAGAAAGAACAACATAAAGGAAGATAGTTTTTATTTGTAAGTCCACTACTTTCTTTATATTTAACATCATGCTTGGATGCTTTTTGATTTGAAACATTACAAATATTTTGTTTCAACAGTTTGAAAGAGGAAAAACACAATGGCAAGGTCCTTTTACCTGATTTCAAACTTTCTTCAATTTCTTCACTGTTTTCATAGGCACGTTTTTCAATATCTTTGGATTGTCGAACATGCTCTTTTTCGGCTTTATCTTCGACCAATGGCTACACTTTTGAACTTACAAGATCTTCTACCCAACAAGTAATAGGGACATCAAACACCTAAGAAGAGTGTTGCAATATCTTGTCAATTTGTTTCATTAGTTTAGTGTGATTTTGCATTAGCACAAATTCGTTTGTCTCAATAATGATATTAGAATTTTCTTTCAACAATTTAAATGCTGCAAAGCATAAAGGTAGAGAATTCTCTTCAGCTGATCCAACACTTTTCTCTTTGTAACTGTGATACGTAAGTTGGTTTATCTCACCGTGTTGCTGAAAAAGAATGTCTTCAACATCACAATCATCCTCATATTTGTCATATACAGGCAAATCAACTACATATGTGATGTCATCTAACAAGAACAAACTGGGAACTTCAAACTATTCTTCAACAAACTGATTTGTAAACTCATATTCTTGACTGTCTACAAATGAATACATAAAACAATCAACCCTTTGCTTATCATGAGATGGATCAACACTCCCTGTTGCAGAATCATTGGTATTGGAAACTTTAAGAGGACTTATGATATTGTCAATTCTAAGCTCAAGATCCCAATCAACCCTTTTCTTTTCATATTCACTTTCACGTTCTTGAGCATGCAGTCCCTCATTTTGGATTTGTTTACATGCTTGGATGTTGTGTTGAATGTCCTGAGCATCATTAAACATTTTTTGTAAGGACTTAGGTCTTCTTTCCATCAGGAGGAAAGACAAATCTCGATGGAGAGTAGTTGCATAATGGAGCATGGCAACAACTTCAGTGGGTTGAATTTCTTTGAACAAATTGTGATAGATACTAGAAAACCTTCTACTGAATATAGAAATAGTTTCATTGCTCTTCTTTTTTAAGGCATAGAACTCTATAAGTTGTAGATCCAAATATTTCTTCCTGCCCCAAAAATTTAAAAATACATCTTTCAATTCCTCCCATGAGATAATTGTCTCTGGCTACAAATTTTTAAACTAGTATTTGGTGTCTCCTTTAAAGGATTGAGAGAAGGCCCTCATACAAACATTATCATGGTCATTCTCAAACAAATATATAAAATTCTCAAACCCTTGGATGTGTTTTTCAGCTGAGATGGTATCAGGTTCCCCATCAAACATTGGTAGGTAGTCATAGTGTTTTGGAGGAAAATCATGAAGGATGTAGGGTTAAATTAAGGTTTTGTATCTATGATGAGTCTTGGAGGGTGTTGGATCAAGCGTAGGAGATGAAATATCGACCCTGTTTTCCTGGGGCTCGTCAACTTGGTTATGGTCATCACATGGCCCAGATGGATTTTTTTTATCAAAATCAATGATATAGTGAGGATATGCATGTACAACTTTAAGAGGAGGATATACAATTGTAAGATTCTCATGATTATCATTAGAATGCAGTAGGTAAAGAAACATTAGTATGATATGTTTAAGGAAGGACCAGAGGCAACTTATAACAAACAATAAAATGCTTTGGAAAAATCCAATTTTAAATACTTTATTTCTTCCATAATGTCTTTTCATACCTCTGTCAAGGGATCGCATTTCTAGTGGAGTCTCCAAATTACATTTGAAGATTGAGTTGATTCGCCAAATAATGTTTTGGAAGTCAGATTCTGTATTGAGAGTGGATTCTCCATTGAAAATTTAAATTTCTGGATTCTTCTACCAGTGGAATCACCTTCAAACTGATTTTCTAATGTGTGGAATCGCCAGAGCAAGAATACAACCAATATGTGCCCAAGTGTCTGCTACTCTCAGGCCTTAGAACTCAACCATGTCGTTCTTTCCCAGGGAAAATTTTCAATTTCGTCCATAGCAACGATGCCATAATGTTAGCACTCCGTAAATTTTGTCTAGATGATAGACAAATGACAAAGGTAATTATTTCAACCAGCTTTAGAACTGGGCACTAGCTCACCCAACTCAGAGAAGGCTCTCTCATGTCACTTGATATTTCTTTGGAAATCATTGTCGAGATTTGGTTCTCTTTGTGGGGTATTATGAATTTGTTGAAGAAATGAGGGGTAACATTTGGGATATGGAGTCATAAATAAATAATGCAGTAGCAAGTCATTAGAAGTTATCTAGAGGAGAAAGGCTAAGTGAGGCAATGATTTTGAGTTTTCAAACTGAAATTTGCATGGCAAAAGAGGAAAAAGGAAAACACATAACTGCTTCAGAGTATATTAAAATGATTTTTGAAATAGTTGAGAAGAGAATCACATGAATTTAAATTGCTAATTCTAGAGCATCATCAGACGAATTCTAGACTTTTAACTTTCCAATTTAAAAGAGGAACTTGCAAATGGAATTTTAAAGACATAGGAAACACACACTATGAAGGAATACATAACTCATATCACAACCAATTAGAATCTTTTCATAAACAGTTCAAAATTTTTCTTATGCGTCATATATTAAGTTTAGTTCCATGATCTTACAATGTCTACCTACAACGAGGGCAGGCCCCCTCCTTCTCTCATGCCTTCTATATCCTCAGGATGGTATATATATATAGAGGATTTACACGTGGAATTCAAAATGATTAAACTTCCCCATAGTTCTAAAGATAGAGGTTGGTTACAAAAAGGAGTAATGTATAACGATAGTTTTCCTATTTTACAGGGATCGTTACAAACATGTCTAACATATTTGAGCCTTTTTATTTGAATTCCATATGTCCAAAATTTTCTGGAATGTACTCAATTTCACTTGAGAATTTATTCCAGCCTGGCGATTTCCTCTTTTAAAGTGTTCAACTAGACTGGTTGATTTTCCCCAATGCTTTAGACTGCCTCAACTCTGGTTTCTGCATTCTATTGTTTGATCCGTTTATTCTTCATTGTTCGCTTGTAGAGTTCATCCATGTGTCTGTTGATGATTAGGTCCCTCATAGCATGATTTAATCTGACCCTTGATTCTTGTTCTGTCGCAGGGTATGTATGGAATTTGGTTGCTAATATCTGTGAAATTGACCTTTCTTTCTTACTCATTGATAAGATTTCCATGTTAGTTGAAAACCTTGTTTCACTAGATATTGTTTGATTTTCTTGGTCCATATCTTTCGACTTTGCAGAGAGAACGATTTTTTTTTTCCTTAACTCTACAGAAATCAAGAAATCGATCCAGTTTGAGATTACTTTTCTTGTGAATGAGACGACGATTTCCAGGAGAAGAATAATGCCACCCATATTTGAAGATCGGTATTCCTTGAGTCTCAATCATGAATTACCAACAATATTACTTGTAGGTATGTTGGTTTATCATGCTTGACCAATATATTTCAAATGATGATCCTTAGAGTTATCCAACGACATTCGCCTGGCATTGCATGGTTGTGAAGTACCTGAATGAGTGGCATGAGGTGATTTGATCAGCCGTTACCTTCCCCCACATGGATTGTTGATTTGGCATATTCAAATGACATTAGAACCCATGACTTCGGGGCTTTTGGGAAAATGGTTTTAGGCAGACCGCTTTCTTCCCCGATGCACCTTTGAAGGTGCCACGTGTCCATGAATGAAACAATGATAGTTCTCCCCAGCCTGCCTTCGTAAAATTAAAATTCATGCTATTTCACCGCCTGATATGGGTTTCAACCGTTGATCTGGGTTGCTTCAAGATCCATGGTCCATCGGATCCTCTCCTTTGCGCTCTCGCTATATTTTTCCACATGCTGCCACATATGACCTGGACCTCCAAATCGTGCCATGTCTCTTCATCGCTTTAGTCTCCTGCTAAATCTGAAACTTGAATTTCAAGTGTAATTGTTATGGTGGTAACAGAAGTAACGAAGCTAAGGGAAATGCATCGATCTGACGGGCGTAAGCTCTTGCGATTCCTATGAATTGGTTCAATTCCTCATGAGGAAGAGCATAAGGTATATCATGGAACATGCGTTCTTCCTTGTGCTGGGGTGAGTTACTCGTTTCAAGAGTACTCAATGTGTCTGGGATGTCTTGGGAATGACTATCCATGCATGTGGGATGTTTTGAATCTACAGGTTGTGTGAGAGATTTTGTAAAAAATATTGTCAGCCATTCATTCTTCTTGCCCTCCTTCTAGTGCCAATTCTATTGAGGGGTCTTAAATCCCTTTAAATCAACAGCAGGAACCAAACTCGCCACCGAGGCCCAATTAGAATCTGCAACATTTAAGAGTGAAAGGGTTATCCCAAGCTCATCCTCTTCTCCAGTAGTTAAGATTTTACCACTTTGTTACCTAGTTGGTTTATACTGACTTTTATCTTGTATCGGTCCCACCTATTAGAGAAAATACAAAAAGAGAATGCTAGAACTGAAGGGGAAGCCTTCAAAAGAAAACGTAAATCCCATCGATTAATTGGCTGGATGGCAAGATCTGGAGAACCGTTCCACCCTTAAATACTGTAGAGTCTAATTGGGCCTCGGTGGCGGGTTTGGTTCCTGCTATTGAGTTAAAGGGATTTAAGACTCCTCAACACATCCCATGTGAATTTGTCTCCTTTTCCTTTGTCTTGCTTGCTTGACTCACACACTTCCCCAAGATGAATGTACTCATCCCCCATGCTCCCAATAACTATGGGATGTGACTTCTCACACTCACCCTCTAACATGCATTCAATGATTGGATTTGGGAACATCCAATCATAAACTAGATTTTAATACATAATGATAATAAAATTTAGGATTGTGGATGGAATTAATAGACATGGGTAATTCCCCCTTGGACCCCTCTATTAGGCATTATCCTATAACGTCCCCTCTCTTGTGGATTAATTCTCCCCCCATATCCGTCCATGTCCCCTTAGAAGTTGGGATCACATTTTATTGTTAAAATTTAGAAATACATTTTGCATATACATCAATTTCATCATAACCACACATTATATCTACATAAGCATTAATTAAACTAGGGATTATAGTGGGGATGTTACACTCCCCCTCCCCTACAATGGTGCACCATCCTTTGTGCACACTATGATGACATACTTACTTGCACACACACACACACACACACAAATTTACATCACAATACTTAAGAAATAAAATTATACAATTTCGTCACTCGAGCATTAGTTCCTCGAACCAAAATCTCCTACTCCTCTCAACATGTATACTGAAGGAATGCACCATTCATTTATTAGGGATAACCCAAGGAATGTGTCATTATTTTATCAAGGTCCCAAAACAGGTTGGCTAGGACTATGAGATGTGGTTCAAGGACTCTAGCTACTCAAAATGGATTATTGCATTCTATTTTCTTCATAATTGAAAAACAATTATGGGTATTCTTCTCGCATGTTTTCTTTATGCTCCCATGTTGAATCTTCAGGACTGTAGAAATTCCATTGAACCTTTACCAACCCTATGGTATTGTTCCTGATCACTTTGAATTTATGGTCCATGAAGTGTAATGGTTCCACTCGAAACTCCCCTTCATGCTCCAACTGGATCATATTCTAGTCAATTATGTGGTTAAGGTCCAACACATATTTCTTTAATATTGATACATGAAACAAATTATGCACTCTCATGGATGCAGACAATGCTAGCACATATGAAACTAGCCCTATCAATTCTAAGATTTCAAAAGGTCCACAATATCTCACTACCAACTTTGGGCAATTTCCTAATCTTAATGAACTTCTATTTTCCTTCACTTTTAAAAATACATGTTCACCCACTTTGAAATCTTTGAACACTCTATTATTGTCTGCATAATTTTTTTTCCTATCCTAGGAATCATTTAAATTTTTCTTGATTATTTCCATCTTCTCTTCCATTTCCTTGACAAATTATGGCCCAACAACTACTCTGTTTGCTTTATTATCCCAACTCACTAGTGTGTTACACTTTCTACCATACAATACTTCAAATTGACTCATTTTTTATGAGGCTTGATACCCATTATTGTATGGAAATTCTAGTAAGTGGATATAATCTTCCCTCTTTAATGGTTGATCCATCATATACATTCTGAGGATGTCCTCAATTATTCTGATAGTCCTCTATGTCTATCCATCTGATGTTGGGTGATACGGTGTACTAAGATTTAGATTTGTTCCAAAGCCTTTGAACAAACCCTTTTAAAATATGGAAGTAAATTTTGAATATCTATCTGAAACTATTGTCTTAGGCACTCCATGAAGCCTAGCAAGTTATTTCTTATATATTTTTGCAATATGTGTTTCCTTGTGTGTAGTCTTCACTAGAATGAAATGCAATTCCTTAGTTAATTTATCCACCACCACCATGACGAAATCACGTTGCTTCATTGTTCTGGGAAATTTTGTAATAAAATCAACTATGACAACTTCCCACTTCCATTTTGGAATGGGAAATGGGTGTAGTAAACCTACTGGATTTCTATGTTCAATCTTCAATTTCTATCATTCTAAATATCTGTCTATGCAATTAGCCACTTCTTTTGTCATTCTTGACCAAAAATATTGGCTTCTTACCTTTGCAATTGTCTTTTGATATCCTGGGTACCCGAAAAATGGCACATTGTGCATTTCCTTTAGCACTGCATTTGTTAGCTCAATGTAATTAGACACATATACTTTTCCTTTGTACATGATAATTCCATCTTCTTTTATCTCATAAAAACTAAATTTCTATTGAAAACTACCTTGTTGTAATGTTTCTTTTATTTTTAGATATTGATAGCCTGAATTTGTTACTGCAATAATTTTATGTTTCATATCAGTCTTGTACATGATAATGGATTAAATATGTACTTCATGATCTCTCATGTTGAGTTCACTAGCCACTTGATTTTCCTTTGCTTTGATGTGATTAATTTCAAAATCATATTCACTAAGGAATTCCAACTATCTATTTTTTCTGGCATTTAATGTTGGTTTTCCAAACAAATGTTTCAAACCACAGTGGCCTGTCCTTAGCTCAAATTTATTTCCCATAATATAATGTCTCCAAAATTTTAATACATGTACAATTGTTTCTAGTTCTAGGTCATGTGTAGCATAATTCCTCTCATGGTCTTTTAATTTCCTGAACTCATAACATACAACGTGATCTTTTGTACTGAGGACTCCACCCAGTTCTTCCTTTAATGCATCTGTGCACACAACAAAATCTTCATATGGATATGCAATATTTAATATCGGTGCACTTGTCAAAATATATTTCAACTGCTAAAATATCTCTTTACACTTGGATGTCCATTCAAATATCACTCCCTTCTTTTGCAAAGTGAATGGACCTGCAAACTTTGAGAATCCTTTTATGAATATTCGGTAATAACATATAAGACCCATGAATAATATAACCTCTATGACATTTCTTGACGTTGGCCATCCTCTAATGGCCTATATTTTCTTAGGATCCATTGTTATCCCTTCTTCTGAAATTATATGCCCCAAGAAGTGAATCTTGTTTTGATAAAATATGCATATACGCATATTAGCATGCAATTTATGCTCTCTTAAAACTTGCAACACCATTTTCAAATTATTCTCATGTTCCTCTTCTGATTTATAGTAGATGAGTATATCATCTAGGAACACAATTAAAAACTTGTCCAGGTATTCCTGGAACACTCCATTCATTAGACACATAAAAATAGATAGGGCATTTGATATTCCAAGTGGCACTATCATGGCCACATAATTCCCATATATTTTTTTGAATGTCGTCTTGCTCATGTTTTCTTCCTTTATCCTCACTTGTTGATAACCTAATCTCAATTCAATCTTCGAAAATATTCTTGCACCTTTCAACTGATTAAAAAAATCATCAATCCTTGGTAAATCATATTTGTTCTTTATGGTGACCTTATTTAGTTGTCTGAAATCAATGCACAACCTTGAGGTTCCATCTTTCTTTTTCACAAAAGAACTAGGGAACCCCAAGGTGACACACTTGGGCATATATATAGCTTCTTTAAAAGTTTTTCAAGTTTCATTTGAAACTCTTTCAACTCTGGTGTGCCCATTTTGTAAGGTGTTTTGGAAACTGGGGAAGCTCTTGGCACCAAATCAATAGAGAAATTGATGTCTCTCTTTTGTGGAAATCTGGGAATCTCCCTGAAAACATATTCAAAATCCCTTAATACAGGATGATCTTCAATGCTTTCCACTTTATATTTGGATACCTCTTCCATATGGGCTACAAAAATCTAGCATCACTTTCTGAAACTCTTCTTCAACTACATAGCTGAAATATCTCTAAGAACTACAAATCTTGGAATGCCTTGAATCTTGCCTTGCTACCCTTCTTCATCAAGACATGTGATTTTCTTGTTGTAATAGTCCAGGATAGCATGGTGTTTTTCCAGCCAATCCATTCCAATTA
>ML779949.1:297855-326522 GCA_009831015.1 Picea engelmannii
TTTTTATGTTGTGGATGTCATCTTCTTATCTCTTCTCTTGTTGGTTTCTTCTTGGCCCATGTGATGTTGTCCTTTCTTAGAGTCAAATTCAATGTAGAGAGACTTCTTGCTTTCCTTATCTATTCTTTTCACAACATGAAGCTGCAATTGTCTTTGGATATGGTTGAAAATTCCTCCAAGGTACTTCATCACCACTCCCGGATCTTCCACAGAGATACCCAACTGGATGGCATGCCTCCTGAACTCAGAAGTGTATTCTTTCACTCATTTTCCTTCTTCTTGTCAATGATATTGCCACTTCATGAGTTAATCCTCTTCATAACCCATGGGATAGAATTTTTACTTCAACAATGCCTTGAAGTCCTACCATTTCATTACCCTGGGATTTTTTATCACTGGAAAATGGCTCACCATAAATGTAGAAAATGGATCAAGAAATAGTTACACAAACACAACATACTACCAATATTCAATGGAGGATTACACTAAGTTTGGAAAGAAAATCACAATACTATGTAAAAGTGGTTATGGAAATCCACAGACATTTAACAAAAGCACCATGCACATATCCACACATGCTAACATGGTGTACGATGCACACACTGCGCAAATGACAGTAAAAGACCTGGCAGATGCAAAAACGACTCCACCAACTCTAGTGTGCTCACTATGTAAGGAACTTTTAATGTTGGTACTACTCTAGGAATAAGATCTATTGAGAATCAAGATCTCTTTTTGGAGGTAGTCTAGTGACCTCCTCTGGAAACATGTCTTTGAATTCCCATAGTACTGGGTGATATTTAGCCTTCAACTCTTTACTCTCTACTGAGTTAAGCACTTGTATATTGTATAAGGGACACCCTTTTCTGCTGAAATTTTTGATTTGCAACGGTGATATTTTCCTTATTGAAACTGGCTTTGGAATTCCTTGCAAAGTCCTTGCATTTCCTTCCTCATCTTCACATTCCAAAACCTTCTCATAACAATTTAACTTTTCCTTGTGGGAAACTAACCAATCCATTCCCAATAGTACATCCTATGAGGCTAGGGATAGGATATTTATGGCTTCCTAAGTTTGCAGTCCATTCACTTCAATCAAACATGCCTCAATCAACTCGACTTCTTTCCTCTTTATTCCAGTGGATAACTAGACTAACCATGCTCTCTGATGCAGAGATTTTTTGGGGATTTTCTGAGGGTCATAAATTTTTACTTGGTTATCCATTTTGGATGGAATTTTATGGGGAGTTGTGTATCGAAGATTTCACTTCCGTGCCAATCGGATCTATCTAATTGGACATCGTTTCGATACCTTTTCAGGGCCAAATTCCTTCATATAAGGCCTCAAATTGGGGTTTTAGTGTTTTTGCGGGAAGTTTTAATTTTTCAATTATCGGTTATCTCTTATTTTATGAGATTAATCAGAAAAGTGAGTTGAAAAATAGTGTCACGCTAGTTATCTCTTATTTTAGTGGTCAGTTTTAGACTCATGTGATAATTTTCTAAATTTAGTTGTTTTTCTAAAAAATAATTGTTTTTCGAAAATTAGTTGTTTTCGAAAATACCAGATAGTAGTTATAAGGGGTTGAACTTTGATTGTAATAGTTAGGATGGAGAAGGAATAAAAGAGAGTTATTTTTCCATTTTCCTTTGTTTTCATGGTTTATTTGATTTTGTGAATGAATCTCAGGCTTTGGCTGCATCACTCTCACATGTTTCTTTCTATGCAATGAACATGCCTCAACAACCTGAGGTGAAATATAATTAATGTTAGAACTTGGGACAATTATAATATAGATATGTTGATTGGAAATAATACCTTCTAATTCCACCACAGATGATTGGTGGTCTTCCCGTCGATTCTCTACAATTGCATAAATTATCAACACACTTCGAGCTACATCATTGACTGTAGTTTCTTCCTGCACTTTATACACCCTTCTATTATCTTGTTATTTTGGGGGAAAATCCCTCAACAAGTGTGGTTATCCACATAGAAGGTAGGCAGCTTATACTTATTGAATTATTCAATTAAATCAATTTGAGAATGATTCCTCTTATTCTTCTTTGAAACACTTGATTTCATGCCACTATTGGACAAATTTACCGAAGTAATCTTCCTGCTAGGTGAATCCATGGAAACACTTCCACCTGATCTATGTTTCTTGGAATCTTGATGCCTTTCACTGGAAGAACAACTAGCCCGTGCTTCTGGGCGTCCGAAGGGGTTTTCAATGTCTCCGACTGTCACAACTTTGCATTACTAGGGCCTTGTTGCATATGCTTCTAGATTTTAGACAGCCTCTGCAGTAACACTGCATTCAATTCTTCCTGTTCATATTGGGTTGTCATAAGCCTTTCATTGTCTTCATTCAAACTTCTAATAGTGGCCATCAAATCTGGAGGAGTTTCTCTATCCCTCTGACCATCTGAGTCTTTGTCTCTGATTTGTGAGGTGTCATCCATGTTGTGTTGTACCAATCACCTTTGTTTCTTTCAGTACGTCCTACATGTTGAAACAAAAAATGTTATTAGTAATTACATCACTGATGAAATTATGTATGTTAGGAAATAAATAGAATATTTCTTTAAACAATATCAAGTGACCTTGGTGACCCATTCAATCCTAGAGTTTGAACACCACTATGATACCACTTTGTCACACACCCGACACCCTAACCTTCTCTTAGGATGGTGGGATGTTAAGAATTCTCTCTTCTTTTCTCATATCTTATTAAATTAAAAGGGACATAGATGAGTTTTCTTCACCTGGAGCTTCCAAATGAATGTGTGCATGCATGGATCTAATCTCTGGATCTCAAGTTACATCCTCCCTAAATCCCCAAGACCTCATTTATCTAAATCCAAGTCACTACCACATGGCACCCACATGGATCCCTACCACTCATTCCATCTGATGTGGCATTGATGTGGTACTAATATGGCACTTTCCATTTTTATTTCTAATCAAAGGTTCCAAATTCACGAAACCCTTCTTCATCATCGAGTTCTATTCCCCATGAAATTTCATTCACCTAACTTCCTTATTCTGATGACGATCACCCTTATCTAATCTACTTCAAATCTAATGGCTCTTGGGACTTAACCTCCAATGAATCTGAAAAATATCAAGGCCTCCAACTTGCATGAAAGATAAAGCCCATTATTTTAACCTCTCTTTCATGATACAAGTGGGTCCCACTAGGATCCATGGTTGAGATTTCATCTCACCCTTCCACTGATCAATATCTGTTGTTCAACCCCAAACCTCATCATTGTCGACACTTTCTTTTATCCATGCTTCTCGAACATGCTCAACAATCTCCAACGAATGGTCAAAATCGGGCATTCTACAGATCCCACGGTCTAGATTACCATTGATTCCATAAGGGTTTCTAGGCCCTCTAAGACCAATCCTGTCTCACCAACCATTCCACTGGAAACATGCATTACCCCTATAGTTATTCTGGCTTCCACACTAGCTCACCATGTCATCATGACGTTGTCACCTCTTTTATTTCTTAACAAAAACTATTGGCCCTTGACCAAGTTTTGAGAGAACCTTGGTCATGCTTGACCATTTTTGGGACTTCGACATGCTGGTCAAAGATGGAGCACCTAGGTGAAGCGGAGATCGGGGGATCTCACCCATTTTGCAGTTTTTTTGGGATTTTAGGGTTTATGTAATAGGTATGGGATGTCATATTATGGATTCACCCATGTTTAGGCCCCTTTTGTAATGTATAAACAAGTATATAGGACTTAGAGCAAAGGCAGTAGAAGGTGTGCCTCAGTGCATGAGTAGTTGGCTTAGTGCATGAATCTATTAAGGCTTGCAGAGATAAGTGCAAGTGTTTTGTAAGTGTTTTGTGCACAGAATGTCTAAGGCTTTGTGATTTGACCTAATTCGGGGGAGGATGATCTATCGAGGTGCACACAGATCTCCTGTCTTGTGCACAATTGGCTCTGTAGCTGGGTGCATGTAAGGAGATTGAAAGAGACTAATAAAGAAGAGAAGAGTTAGTGGAAGTAGCCCCACACTGGGGTGAACCACGTATATCCTGTGTTATTGTGCTTTGTGCTGTGTTATTCATGGTGTTTATGTATTTATGTTCTTAACCTTGATGCCTGATAGATTGATTCATTGAAGCTTAGTGCTTTATATATGAATGAATGTTAGATCTTCTCTAATGCTATGTGCTAAATGATTAGACGTGCTTAAATCTTGGTTACTACTGTGTTGATCTATAATAAGGGTTATAAATTGATGAATGTTATTGGCTAAGTGCTCTATTGAAGTATGTAATCACAAATCTGTGTCCCAGCTAGGTTGTAGACACTTGAGTCCTGCAACCCCCCCTACCTCTACCTTCGGTGAGATTTCATCTGCTTCACAGGTGTTGTTGAAAGGGCCAATAGTTAGGGTTTTTTTGGTGTGATGTTGAATCATTGAACCCTGGGTCTGCCTATGTGCTAACAAATGGTTCCGTTGTCAGGACTTGAAACTGTGATTGTTGGGAACCGAAGAAAAATAAAAATCTCTGTGCGTAGATCTTTTGTTGTAGTGCACAGTATTCTACCTGACTTGTGAATCTCTGTGCTAAAAGAGAAGCTTGATCTGAAGAAAAGAGGTAAGATCTTAAATATTTGTGCTCTAGTAAAGGTAATATAAGTGGAAAGTTTTGCTTTGAAAGTATGAATTTAGGTATGTTTGATAGATTTTGTCCTAGTCTGAAAACTAGGGAACAACTAGAAGAAAGAAGATTTGATCTAAATAAATTTGATAGAGATAGTGAAAGATATGTTATTCCTATGCATAGAAAGAATTTTTGGACTAACAAGTGGATACAGGACCATAGAAAGAATTTTTTTCAGGTCGATCACTATGATCCTAGTGCATAGTACACGAAAGGTTGGGGATCATTTAAAATAAAGAGAGGATTGACACTATGTTATAGCTGCAGAAGACCATGAAATATTGCTAAGGAATGCCCTGATGTAGGTCCTACTTGTCTTTTTTGTAAATCCATTGATCATGAGGTTTTGGATTGACCTAGAATGATTGGTAAAGTTGAAAAGATGAACATGAGACAAGAACACAATGAAGAAGGTCAAGAAACTAGGGATATGTTGAAAGCTAGAACTAATCAGAATCTATGTTATTATAGCTAAAAGAAACCCTAAACGATCACAGAAACATTAGTATACTAGAGATATTAAAAGAAAACTAGTGCATAAAAACAAGAATAGGAGACTTTGACATAGACTATGTATTAGATGAGGAAACACATGTGAATCTTATGCCAAAAAGTACTTGGGAAATTATGAGAAAGCCAGCTATGATTCCTTCATTGGAAATGATATGATTGTTTAAAGGAAAGATGATAACCCTGTGTGGAAGAGTTACTAACGTACCTATGATAACTCATGGAACATTGACCGAAGAAGAATTTGAATTCATTAATTTTTTTGAGAACAACACCCCCTTTTCACTTTTGTTAGGAAACACCTGGATTGAGAAAGATCAGATTCAAAGAAAAGAAGAGGTAGCCACAGAACATAAAAATAAAGAATTAAGGGACTTCATGGCTAGGAGAATGTCACGCTTAATAGAAGAACAAGAGGAAAAGTCGAAGCAACTGAGAGCTAGAGAATTAGCTATCAAATTTGCAAGAACGCAGGAAGGCTTGAAAACCCTATCCATGCAGGAGAGAAGAGAACCTACCCCAGAAGTAGCAAGCGAAGAGGTATTACATTCAAACCCTTTGGAAGACCCTCAATAGTTTGAAGTTAATACGCTAAGAGAAAATAAGAATAAGAATGGAAAGAGGAATCCAGAGACTCAGATCACAAGAAAGAAGGCAAGAAAGCTCAGTAAGAACAAGGAAAAGTTAGAAAAACTTTAGGAAGTTCCAGAGAAGACTTCACAGAAGGCAGGCTTGTAGAACTTGAACCTCGTCGGTTTAGCATAACTATGCAGAAAGGAACTTCACCACGACAAAGATATATGACCGTTGGAGGCATCCCAACCATTAGAACAATGCTTCAGAATGGCTAGAAACAAAGTTATTTATGGAAAGACCACCATTGGACCATTAGGACCGTGCCACAACGGATGGAATCATATTGATTGAGGCATTCCTACCCATTGGAGGAATCTATTACAACATTTCTTATTTAATCCATCAAATGCCTCACCAGGGCCACTTTTGCAAACTGAGATATTCGAGCTAATAGAGAAGTGATCATAGACCACCTTGTGTTGTCTAGACCTCACCATTGACTTGACCACATTGAGTATCTGTTTGCCTACCTGAGTTCTTTGACTACGAGTGTGCATGTCGGGCGACCTTAGTACAGTGGAGAATTCGGTAGAATAAATCTTGATCGAACTTATGGATGAGAAGGTCATGTTTGCAGGAATACAAGCCTCATCGATGGGAGGAGTGCAAGCATCCCCCTCGACTGCACGTCGATCTAGTTGAGCAACGACTGGGAAAAGAAGAAAGCACCACGATGATCTGGAGAATGCAGAGAAAATCCCGTCGGTCTTGCCTAACTACATCCTGCCTCTGGATGGCATGGTTAGTCATGACAACGTCCCACATGACTTTGAGTACACGCTCATCACAGTGTACCTCTTGAAGGGGATACATGCATTTGGACCATAGTTAGGACTGATCCCAACTCTAAAGATAAGTGACTTCAACCTCGTCCATAGAAATAATTACAAAATGCTCACACCACATTTCTACCTGACGAAGACAACTGGGAAGAAGCCCAATATAGTTCCCCAGTCATGGATCAAGGAGATTGCAAGATCGATGATCCTGAACGTCATGAAGATCCCTCACTTTGGCAAAAATTAGGAGGTTAATGTGTGCGTTAAACTCCTCTTGTTGTTCTACCATGGTAGGTATCTTTGGTTGGATAAGTGCATCAATGTGGATCTGACACTGATCCACTTGATCAATGGACTAAGCATGCAGGGACCAGACCCTCAGAAATTCTACCTAGGGAAGACGTCAGATCTCTCCTTGGTACAGTGCATCAAGGAGGCATATGGCGATGTGGAGAAAGGGAAGAAAGGCTACAAGGTAGCCTCCATCGAGGATAGCGCAGTGCACCTAGCTTGTCAGCTGATAGCGAGCAAGCTCGTCAGAAATAACCACCCTATGCAAGTAACAAGATTTGTAGTCGACCTTGCAGGGAAGTGCATCAAAGGGATGCAAATGAACTGGGCGAGCTACCTCATCAATAAATTGAAGAAGGATTGTCGTGAAGTGTAGGACCAATGCTACAAGTTCCACTTTAGTTGGTTGTTGATCTTAATACCATTTGTCCCTTGGGAGATGTCAGAGGGAGTGACATTCCCTGATGTTGATCCATCAGAACCACTGGCCACGAGGTTCACCACATTATGGTATACAAGAGATATGGTGAAGCAATGGCAATCAAATGCGGTGTTCCACACTTATTACTTATAGCTCAAGTGTGCCATCGAATCATTCCCCCGAATGATCTCAAACACCTTTCATACTTACAGGATGCTAGAAAAGTTCCACGCAAATTGATAGTTCATTTACATCACTGCGCGGAGGGATGAAAGAAAAGAGGAGTTGTAGTCCTATTACAAATTGACTGATGAAGACATGGAGGAAATAACCAAGGAATGGCCTGTCGAATTGCTTGTACCTGTCGAGAAGAAAGAACTTTATAACCTTGACATCATCGGAAGCCCTTTGGTCACTCAAACCGAGTATGACGAAGCAAGCAACACAAAGAGAAAGAAGAAAAAGGAGGAAGTACAGGACATAGACAGTGCAGAAAAGAATATCGCATCGGAGGAAACTGCATCTGACTCACCTATAGGAGGAGGAGGCGACGAAGTAACCCAAGATTAGGAAGGGGAAGAAGACAAAAAGGAAGAGGGAAAAGTAACACCACCAAAGGATCCCCTTATAGACGTTGAGACGTATAAGAAAATGAAGGGTTCTCTGTAGAAACCCTCAGTGCAGAAGAAGTCCCGAGCCAATAAGCCTCAGTCACAGAATGTGCTCACCATAGATGATGTTGATCTAATCATTGGAGTTGTAGAAGATGCTTCGGAGGAAATATTGAACCGACATGAAGCCAAACAAGAAACACTGTATGACAGGATTGAGAATGAACTAAAAGACATCTATCAAGCTATTCATTCGAGGCGTACAGTGTCCACTATGCCATCTTAAGAAGAGAATGTAGAATTGGGGTTGAGCCCACCCAACTACATAAATTAGCAAATTCCATAGAGACTCAACTTCGTCGAGTCCAGGAGGGAAAGGAGTAGGCCACAAAGGCCTTGAGGAAAGAAAAGGAAGAGGCCTTAGAGCAACTTTGGGTTGCACAACAAGAGACAGATGACCTTCAAGAGAAGTTTGAAGAAGACAAGAAGAAAATCTAGAAGGAGAATGAACAACTACTTGCAGAGTAGACTGTGGTGAGAGAGGTAGTAACTAGAGCACTTCGCTCTATTTTGGGATTGGCATAGATGGAAGAAGAGACAATTGAGAGCCAAGTGGGAAAGCTCATTGAGGCTATTCAGTAGCTCCAACCAAGAGTAGTAGAGATAGAACATCAAGTAGTGTCGAGCACTCCACAAGAAGTACGAGATTGAAGGGAAGAAAATGCCAGGAGTGCAGTAGAAAGAATCAGGGCATTGGCCTCAGAATGCAAGAAACCCAGTGATCGAAGTGTGCAGACCTATGAGAGACTTTCATAAGACCTGAAGCTAAGGATATTAGAGGAACAACTCCAAGAGGCAAAGCAACAGGCGTCAACTGTGCAAGCATAGCCGAAGAAGTTTACAGTTGTGGATAAGATGAAAAGGTCGTAGGAGTAGCGTGTAGTTCAACAATAGGTCACTGCCATCTAGAGCTGAGTTATGGAGGTGACACAGAGACTACAGCCAGTGCAGGATGAAGCCTACAAAATTTTTGAATAGACCAAGGGACAAGGCACACAACTAGAATAGGTGGTCACAACAATAAAACAATGCCTGGAAGGGCCTACCACCAAGCAAGTACTTCAGGAATTCATCGAGTAGGAGGCTTTGACAAAGCAACAAGTCGAGGCAGATCAAGCTAAGCTCGAGGCCTTCAAATTAGTGTTTCCCAAATCAGAGTGAATCGAGACGAGTCACATGTGAGTATTGGGGGCATGTTGTCCCTAGACCAAGTTTTGAGAGAACCTTGGTCATGCTTGACCATTTTTGGGACTTCAACAGGCTGGTTAAAGATGGAGTGTCAAGACGAAGCGATGATCTCAAGATCTCACCCATTTTGCGGGTTTTTTGGGATTTTAGGGTTTATGTAATGGGTATAAGATGTCATCCCATGGGTTCACCCATGGTTAGGCCCCTTTTGTAATGTATAAATAAGTAGATATGTCTTAGAGCGAAGGCAGTCCAAGGTGTGGCTTAGTGCATGAGTAGTTGGATTAGTGCATGAATGTATTAAGGCTTGCAGAGCTAAGTGCAAGCGTTTTGTAAGTGTTTTGTGCACAAACTATGTAAGGCTTTGTTCTTTGACCTAATTCGGGGAAGGAGGATCTGGCGAGATGCGCACAGATCTCCTGTCCTGTGCGGAGTTGGCTTTGTAGCTGGGTGCCTGTAAGGAGATTGAAAGAGACTCATAAAGAAGAGAAGATTTGGTGGACATAGCCCCACACTGGGGTGAACCACATATATCTTTTGTTATTGTGCTTTGTGTAGTATTATTCATGGTGTTTATGTATTTATATGCTTAATATTGATGCCTGATAGATTGATTCATTGATTCTTAGTGCTTTATATATGAATGAACGTTAGATCTGCTCCGATGTTATGTGCTAAATGATTAGATGTGCTTAAATATTGGTTACTATTGCGGTGATCTGTAATAAGGGTTAGAACTTGATGAATGTTATTGGCTAAGTGTTATGTTGAAGTATGTAATCACAAATCTGTGTCCTAGCTAGGTTGTAGAAACTTGAGTCCTGCAACCTCCCCTGCCTCTACCTCAGGTGAGACTTCATATGCTTTGTAGGTGTTGCCGAAAGGGTTGATAGTTAGGGTTTTGTTGGTGCGTTGTTGAAGTGTTGGACCCTGGGTCTGCCCCTGTGCAAACATGAACCTACCACACATACACGATGGAGATATTATCTCTCTCCTATGTGTTCATCAACGACTATTATTATTTCTCAATCCTTTATTGTCGTCGACACTTTTGGCTAACACATTGTCTTAACGACCTTCTAGACTTCGACGATGATGCATCGAGAACAACATTCCAAATATCGTCTCTAGAATCTCATCATTGTTTTTGGACTTCTCTTAACTCCTGTAACTCAGTCAATCCCGATGATACTTCCCCTCCTAAAGAAGGGTTGAGATTTACTCATCCAGGTGAATCAACAACTGTAATCTCTCAAAATGCATCACATGATTTCCTTACTAGTTAATACCCATCTTAGGAACTTGGCCAAATTTATGGTTTCTTCAAGACTTTATCGGTCCTTAGGGATTTATATGCCTACTCTAAGACTATCAAGACTGACTCATATTGATCAAAAGGTATTTCTTACATATCTTGTAAGATTTCTAGAAAATATTGGAACCTCCTCAGGATTTAGGGTTCTCTATTCCTCACAGGGATCTCCCCAACCAATAAGACACCCACGTCAGTGGTTAAATGATGTTTTTATCCATGTCCTTCAAGCTTTCCTATAAAGCCACAAGATTATGAGGGAGAAAACTATCCATGCTTAAATGAGCTAACGGTGTGATAAGATAACGAGGTATCATCAACTCATACCAACGATTCAGATATTCCTTTTGTCAATTACAAGCACTTACGTTTCCCATTAACCATACAATTACACACATACATACATAATTTGTACACAATTTGAATAAAACAAGTTATACACTTATATGACTAGGGAAATTTCCAATTTCGACTAATTGAGAGATGATGCCTTTCCTCTCAACCCTTGGCCACACTACTGAGTGCCTTCCTATAGTATACCACCCCTATGCCAAGCCATGATACCACAAGGGAAATGATTCATCCGGCTTCCAACTTATATGATCCAAGAAGGTTACTGTCCTTTCTCCACTAACAACAATAGAAGTTACCCCCTTTCCACTGAGCTCAGGAACTCTACAATTTTATCAAGGGCTTTCTCAACTATATTTCCTCTACACAAAGGAGTCCCCTCTCAGCTAAAAAGTCCATCATGGATCTCCCCTTACCAGTGTCGGTTTCTATCCAGTAAGCACCAAACTATAGTTCATTATTTCTCTAGTCTAGATTCAGGGATTCTCTACTTCAGGGTGATCACTCTCAAGTTGGATGGGTTTCCTATTTTCTTCAAGGAAACCTCTCACTTTTTCTCAATCTATGATCTCAAACTCCCCTATTCTCAGTGGCTATTCTCTATGAGTCTACTGCTCATGAATCTGATTCATATTTTATTTTCTCAGCTCTCATGTGTGTGTTACTTCTATATTTGATACCACACCATTCTTGTTGAGTGTCTGGTCTCTCTTATCCATTTGTGGTCTCCTCGACCGATCTAATTAGGGTTCCCATGGCCTTTCCGTAGAAAAAAACTGTAGTCCATAGTTACCATTATGAGGGGGAAAACCAAAATCTCATGTTTTCAAGTTATCTAATTGGCCTTTTTCTTCTCCAAAATACCAATCCATCAAAAACCTTTAATTTCCTCAACCACTTCCTTATCCTTCCATAAATAATCATGCGACTCATTCATATCAGGTATACTAGAAGGTATGAGTTTAGGATTAGCAAGCATAAGATAGATTGTTAAACAAGCTTCCTGTTTACTTCATAAAAACAACTTAGCTTTCCATTCCATGCCTTTTCATCAATCCCTACTTCATCAATTCCCACTTGTGTATCATGGCCAGTACTTGCAAGGTTGTTCCCTCTCAGTCAACGTTTTTTTGGTGTTTTCATTAAATAAAAACATAATTACATGCTTCATAAACATACTTATATGAAGTCTTAGCATAATTACAGTCTTGGGGGAAAACAAGGTGTTATACTTGGTGCTTGGAAATATTGTAACTATAGGTTGCTGCCTACAAGTGTTGTTGAGTTGGTGCTCAAACAAATAGATTGGTGTCTGTAATAGGTTGTTGCCAATAAATATAGTTGAATACAAGTTTTTTTGTGGTTTTCTCCCATTTGGGTTTTTAATTTAAATCTTTGTGTACTATGCATTGCATATCTATATACATTTCATGATGATTTCTTATGGTTGGTAAAGTAATGAATTGATAAAGTGCAGTTTAGTAAGAAAACAAATGGAACCTTATATTGATTCAACCCTGCTCTCATATAAATAAGTGTGCCAACAACAAAAAAATAATTTAATGCATCTATAATCTACAATCACTGGAGAACAAGGATGAAAGGAAAACTTTGTTCTCTATGAAATTCTAAGTGCAAACCTTCTATACTTCTAATCATCAATAGGAAAAAAATAATGATTATACTCTAGGATTGGTTTTAACTCTTGGTTTGCTTGCTAAAAAAACCAGGACCAATTCCAATTGCAACAATCAAGTGCACTTTGCCAACTGGAACCTACCACACATCCACGATGGAGATATTCTCTCTCTCCTATGTGTTGATCACCGACTATTATTATTTCTCAATCCTTTATTGTCATCGACACTTTTAGCCAACACATTGTCTTAATGACCTTCTATACTTCGACGATGATGCATCGAGAACAACATTCCAGATCTCATCTTTAGAATCTCATCATCGTTTTCAGACTTCTCTTAAGTCCTATAACTCATTCAATCCCGATGATAACTCCCCTCTTGAAGAAGGGTTGAGATTTACTCATCTAGTTGAGTCAACAACTATAATCTATCAAAATGCATCACATGCTTTCCTTGCTAGTTAATACCCATCTTAGGAACCTTGCGAAATTCATGGTTTCTTCAACACTATATTGGTCCTCAGGGATTTATATTCCTACTCTAAGACTATCAATACCGACTAATATTGATCAAAAGGTAGTTTTTACATATCTTGCAATATTTATAGAAAATATTGGAACCTCCTCAGGATTTAGGGTTCTCCATTCCTCACAGGGATCTCCCCAACCAATAACACACCCACGTTAGTGGTTAAATGATGTTTTTTTCCATGTTCTGCAAGATTTTCTATAAAGCCACAAGATTATGAGGGGAAAAACTATCCAGACTTAAATGAGCTCACAGTTTGATAAGATAACAAGGTATCATCAACTCATACCAACCATTCAAATATTCCTTTTGTCAATTACAAGAATTTACATTTCACATTAACCATACAATTACACACATACATATATAACTTGTACACAATTTGAATAAAACAAGTTATACACTTATCTGACTAGGGAAATTTCCAATTTCGACTAATTGAGAGAGGATGCCTTTCCTCTCAACCCTTGGCCACAATGCAAAGTGCCTTCCTATAGTATGCCACCCCTGTGCCAAGCCATGATACCACAAGGGAAATGATTCATTCGACTTCCAACTCAGATGATCCAAGAAGGTTACTCTCCTTCCTCCACTAACAACATGTTGATGGGCGAAATTGACTGTCCGTCAACTGGGAGAGTGGAACCGGTCTGGGGTTGTCTAATAACCCAAGCCGTTTGGGATGAACCACCCTGACGGGTTTAGCGGCTCCGTTAGCCGATCTAAGTTCCTAAGAAAACAAAAAAAGGAAAAACTACTCTAAACTAACTAATCTAACTAAAGCTAACTACTAAACAAACTAATAAACTAATCTAACTAAAAAGAAATAAAACAAACTAACAAACTAAACTAACTATTCTATATACATATAATATACTAACTAATACTATACTAACTCTAACTAATTAACTATCTAACAACTAACATAAACAGTTCTTATTCACAAAATGTACAATCTCTACAATTTACAGATTTAAATAAAACTTGAAAAAACTCATTTATATTCTACCCTAAGACAAAGAGAGATATTTTTTTTTTGTTGATTTTATAATTTTATGAACATAAATAAAACAAAAAGAAAATTAACTAAACTAAACATCTAAATTTTAACAACAAATCTGACTAAACATATATCTAACTAAACTACTAATATTATACTAACAAATTAACCAAAAAAAAAAAAAACTGACCTGGAGAAACGCTCCAGATTTGTCCTGTGTATGATGATTGTCTTAGCTGATCGGAGGGAGGAAACCCGCACCGAATTATCCAGGAGCTTCTCGTAAACGATAGCTGCAGTTCTCTTCAAGTTTGATTACAGGACAAACAAGACATAAAAATTACAACAATCTTATAATTTATAAATCTTCACAGTTAGATAAACCTGTATGCAAGGACTTATCAAAATGATTCAATTAATGAAGAAGAGAAATCTTTGATTCATTAACTGAAACAAACAATTGTTGTGTCTTTTTTTAAATAATGAAAGAGATCAGATTATGGATAAGACATTAATTAATTCATATCATTCTGCAATAGACTATGATAGCTAAAGTAGTCTATAATCAACTGCAAATGACATGCATAAACTTGAAACAAAAGATTGATATTATGAAAAGCCAAAGTTGTAGTAGAACATCAACTCATGTCCCAGTTTGTATTAGAAATCCATAGCCTGGTTCTCCCACAAGTGAGGATGATCCTTATTACAAAATAATAAGTATTTAAAGAGCTTCCACAGGTTAAAACATCCCTGTGGAAGTTATCAAAATTGTTTTCATAAAATCTGGGAAGATATCCCAAGTTTAACTAAACTAGGAACCTAAAATAAAACTAAAACACACAAATATCCCCTAGACTATCCAGCATGTCCAATGCAATTCAGATGTACCTGAAAAGGGTAAAAAATGGACAAGTTAGAAGGATCCTTTATTAATAAAATGATAAAAATCTAATTCTATAGACTAGCTACAGAATCTTGCGATTCTGTAGCTGGTCTAAATAAGACACAGAATCAGCATACAAACCAATTTAAATCTGTTAAAGAATTAAATTTAATTAACATCCAATAGCTATTTGAAAATGAATCATTCAAATCAAAATTGTTATACCATTTTGAAATCAAAACAAAACCAAAATCAAATGACTACAGAGAAGCATATACACTGTTTCGTTTGTTGCCAAAAGTCGGGTGAACAGAATCATAATCAAACAATTGTGAAATTGTTTGATATCAATTTCAAATCGATATAATTAAAACAAATCGCAGGCAAATGTTATGCTGCCTCCTCAACAGGAAACACGATTGAATCCAAACAAAATAATTTTCAAATCGTTATAACTATATTGACATAGCAAACGATTCATGCCACGAGTGGATCAACTCAAACTGGAACGAAAATCAACTCAAATGAAATCATAACAGGATCAATTAATTGGTAACAGAATTCGTAAGAATTATTCGATCATTTGTTATTGCAAATTGGGGCAAACAAGATCAATTGACCTTGATCAAAATCATTCCATTCAAATGAATTATAACCGGGTTTGATAGAGATAACATAGGTCGACCAATTCATTTTGCAAATTAAAATCAAATAGAGAAGCATTTATGATATGAATCGAACTCATGAAAATGATCATACTAACTGAAGATACACAGCAATCTAATCAAGTGAATCGAACAACTGGAGTTTAACATAGTCATTGCAAATCAAAATCATTCCATGATTCAGGCGTGAATATTATTTGCACAGGCTTAAATGAGAGTATTGTTTCCGTAAAAATAGAGTCGTTCTTCCCAAATTGGAAACGATCAGAGTTGTATTCCAGCTTTGAAAATTATATGACATAGCATATTAAAATATCGTAACAACCAAACTCACGAAATCATTCAACAATCACAACATACAAACTAAATCAAATCAAAACATGATCGTATTCTAAATCTAGCATGAAAACTTCTTGTTCAGAGTAGATACAAATCAAATCTAATCGAAAACCAATCAAATCCGATAAAAATCTATCAGTGACTAAACTGGGAATGATCAAATCATGTATCCAAAACGAAATTCCATTTATTTTTAGCAAAGCAAAAAATATACAGGATGAACACATTATGACAGAGCCATTTTGAAATATAAACAGAGCTATTCAAAGACCAAATTCAAATCACTATATTAATCCTGGTCATTCACACAACAAAACGATATCGAAATTCATACCTGTATGACGAGCAGACGGCTTGATCATGACAATTTGGAGTTGATAACGGCTGTGGCTGATTCAACATTCTTGAAAATGATGGAACCAGTGGTTCTCTACTCCCTATCAGTTGCTTGGAGTTTGTCTCTTTGGTTGGTCAACACTGCAACTTGACTTTCCAGCGATTGGATTTTCGATTGAAGTAGGGGAACATCTATATAATATCATTCCAACCATAAATCACATTGGTCACAGGACGACTGTGTCGGCTTCGAAAACGTAGGTGAGGGTTTGGTTACATTTCCGAGGGTTTCGTTAAGTAATTTGATCCCAGGGTAGCTAGAATTATTCTTTAGGCAAGGGGGAAGATTAGAAACGAAATCATAAGGTGGCTTGGGGCAGATACCCTGTGAGTAAGGGTACTCACTAGCTAGGAAACATTCTATGTCAGAGTCTGAATCCTCACTAAGGATTATGGGCTTCTACTCAACATAGGGTTTAGGTTTGTTCCTAGCCATTCTCGAAATCAGCCGAGCGTTCTTTTTACCCTTGGCATCAACAGTAGGGTTTACCTTGGCCTTTTTGCTTACAGGCTTTTTAATAGTCTCAACCTTCTCTGCTATAGCGTCAGGTAAGTCAACATCAGGGTCAATTGAGGGTTTAGGAGAAGGCAGTAGGACATGGAAGGGCACGGGTGGCTCGACCTTGACTTCATTAATCACAGGCTTGTCAATTTGGACAGGGTCTGTATCATCAAAACCATTTTGAGCGATAAAAGCTCACCAACTATCACCGTGGAGACTTAAGTGATAAACAATGATAAGTTTAATAAGTCCATGGTGGAACAGGCTACTGTCAGCCTTCTCCCTTTTAAACGTTTTCGACATTTTATATAGGCTACGCTGGAAGTAAAAGGGTATATTCAATGGGTATCCCATAAAATTCATTAACAAACGCTGGTGGTAGAGAAATACGATTCCATATCGACCTTCACAGGTCACAAATTGTTTAACTATTATGAAAAGGTCATGCCATCATGGTTTAAGCATGGATATGGGCATACCTCTATCACAAGATGTGACCTTTCGCAAGACGAACAGAAGTGGCCATGGAACCTCTTCCACTTTCAAATTTTTTAACCAACGCTGGCCCGTGGCAGGTAAACCTATAGCAGAACTAATAAATTCCTCATTGATTTCCAATTGAATGTCACCCACCTTGGCTCTACAGCCATCAAAAGTCAGGGCGAATTTCTGTGCACCAAATAAGTTAAAACCCTCAAACCTTTGCACGAAGGTGAGCCAGCCGTTATCCTCTAAGTCTTTTCGGGCATTTTTGAACAGTAGCAAGGCTTGGTTACCGTTCGGCTCGATTCGCACCAATGGTGCCATGGAGCCGAGCACATGGTGAACGATCCAGGGTTTGGATCATAGCACACACAGGAGCAGAGTGCACGAAGGGTTATCCGAGCTAACAGAGGTAAACGAGGATGAGGGATAGGCATAAATGTCATCGTGCGAAGGTGGTGGAGCTTATCTTTGCCATGCATAATAGTTATTTCCAAAGTACAATCGCCGGCTTATAGCTATTCTACCCATTATAGTATAGTTCAACAATCATGTCACTTGGCTGACCAATGAAACCAATGGTAAGTGTATAAACCAACGTGCGCAATCAACGTTATACCATAGTTTTAATCAACATACAAATTGAAACCAATACCAAATGTTTAACCATGCGCCAATGTATTGTAATAGCTCATATCAAGAGTTTAACCAATGTGCCAATGGGTCTTCATATAATCAACATGCCTATAGTTATGAAAACACGAACATAGGCATCATATTAAAAGATATATATAAAGGATTTAACCATAACACCTATGTATTTTCATGGAACCAATGGTTAAGTAGATCAAATCAAAGAACATATAAATCCAACACTAATGCATCACAATATCAATTACTCATGAAACGAAATTAAATGATCAAGCAAAGAATGTGCAATGAGTACATATCAAAAGGTTTTTCCAACTGCAAAAATGATAAGTGAAATGTAAGCTCAATGGGCACATCAACATGAAGGATAACGACAGTTCAAATAATGATTTTAATGTGACTACGAAAGACCAAGTTTTCACGCTTACAGTCGTGAAAACAACAACGAAGGTAATTGTGCAAACGTCGCAAAAATAGAAGTGTTGTTTATTTGAAAATTGCGATGAAAAATTGATGTTTGCAAAACATTGGTGTAGGCAGCTTATTAGACAATAAACAAAAAAAATGAATTGGCTGCCAACAATGGCGACACATTGGTAGAAGCAGTTATCTCTGCCAAAAGGAACAAATTTATATTAGGAAAGCAAAGATAATTCCAACTAAAAAATAACAACCGGAAAATCATATAAACATCATCATTAACCAACTATTCCAGCAGTGTTTTAAAAGACGAAAACTGATAACAGTCCTAAGATAAGCGAGCCACGATATTAAAGATAAAATCCCCAATACTGTTGACAGAGCCACTGTTGCCAGCAGGTGTCCATTCCCTCATTAGGGTTGCCATTTAACCCACTCTGACATCTGTATCCTGCCAAGAAGTTCTAGATCAAAATAAAGGACATTAAGAGGATTCTTATTTGCAAATTTTCATATACCCGACATTGCTTCGCTGCCAGCGGGTCTATTCAGTACCCCGGCGAAGTTGTCTTGGCGTCATGCATGCATTTACCCACTGCCAGCAGACCTGTTCAGCATCCTGGCGGGTTTACAAGCATTTCCCATAGCTCTTCTTAATAATTTATTTTATTTTGTTTTGTTTTTTATAGATATATAGTTGAGCGGGGTGACGCTGAAAATCATGATATTTTAACATATTTTTTCAGACCTCATCAGAATTTTTTAGAACTGTCCTTTATTTAGATCCAGAGATGTTTTATTTACAAAAACAACTTCCTAAGACAGGGATACATCTTCCGAGTCATTCCCTTAAGGAATAGGGACAGCGTAAAAAGATAATAGATGATCATGACAAGCTTTACTCAAAGATCGAAATCAGTCAACTTCTTTCAAACAACAGACTTTTTCCAATACAGATATAAACTTCAGCAATATACGATTGATGTTTGGACAAATTTCTCAGAGGTTATTTCAGTGAAGGAATTTTCTATTGTCTTTGTCTGAATATCTCAGTATACAGGTATGTGTATTTCAAAGAAAACATAAACTGATAAATTCAAAGAAAAAAAAAAAAAAAAGCAAACGAAAAAGCACACAAAAGCAAAATATGTACATAATATACACAGGTTGTCATCAAGCAAAGTATCTTTTCAGGGCTTGGCCATTCAATGGGTAGGTGTCAGGTTGCCCTTCAATATTTTTCAAACGAAAAGAACTGGGACCCAACTTTTCAGCGATTAAAAACGGTCCAAGCCATAAGTTTTGAAATTTTGTGTGCTCTCCCTTTCCCTTATGCGGTTTGTCCCATTTCAAGACGAGATCACCTACTTCAAATTTCCTATCAGAATCAGAGTTAGAATCGAACCATCTTTTAACCAATTGTTGATGTTGATCTAACTTACGTTTAGATTGGGCTCTTACCTCTTCTAGCTTCATCAAAGTGTTAATTAAGTTTTCCAAAGGGGGGCAATCTCCTTCTTGGACTTTCTATGACAACTGAAGTGAAGGAAGAAGAATGTGAGGTGGAAGAATTGCTTCTCTGCCATAAATGAGAAAAAAGGGGGAGTTACCTACAACAACTTTTGGTGTTACCCTATCAGCCCACAACGTGTTTAGCAGTGCATTGTGCCAATTCTTGTGATTTTCAACCACTGTTCTTTTGATGATTTTGATCAAGTCTTTGTTTGTTGATTCTACCAATCCATTTCCCTAGGGGTAATAACTAGTAGAATACTTCAACTTAATTCCCTTTTCCAAAGCGAAATCACTCATCTCAAGAGAGGAAAAGTAAGAAGCATTATGGAAAACTAAACAGTCAGGGATACCAAAACGAGTGATAATATGCGAATTTAGAAAGAAAATTACCTGACAGGTGTTGACAGTTCTTAACGCAGCAGCTTCAGACCATCGAGTAAAGTAATATGTGGCTATCACAATAAACTTTTTTTTTTGCGAGGACGGAGGGTTGATTGGACCTATGATATCAAGGTCCCACTGCTGAAAAGGAGAATCTACTGAAACAGGCTGCAAAGGAAAGGCTGGTTTTTGTAACTGCCCTGATGTTTTCTGACAGATGATATATTTACGACACAAGGCATGGGCGTCTCTAAAAAGTGTGGGCCAGTAATAACCGGCTCTTAGAACCTTATGATCAGTGGTGTCACCACCAAAATGTCCACCAGCTTCTCCTGCATGCAGCTCTAGCAATACTTTTTCTGCTTCATCTTTTTCAAGACAACGCATCAGTACACCGTCAAAATTTTGACGAAACAGAACACCATTAACCAGATGAAAGGAGGCAGAATTTAATCTCAATGCTCTTCTTTTAGTGGGGTCAAGGTGACGGGGGGCTGACCCATGTTCAATACATAATCTTATATCATCATACCAAGGACTGACAAAGTTTTTTGTGCAACAGATTAAACTTTGATCGCTTTGCCCTAGGTTTGACGTATCACTTTCTTCTTGCTGTCCTGCTGCTGAATCAGCAACTAACTTGCATAACCCTTGGCCTCTCACTATCTGAGCTGGGGTGATTTCTAAGTCATACTCTTGTAAGGAGGTGACCCAGTTGGCTCTCTTTTCTCCTAGTTCCTTCTGCACTAACAAGTTCCTCACGGCTGGGTAGGGGACGATGACTTTCATCCTTGACTTCAAAAGATAGGACCGAAAGTGCTTGACTTCTTTGAAAATAGCGTAGGCTTGCCGATATACCGCTCGGTAATTAATTTCAGTGCCTTTGAAAGTAGAGATAATAAAGGCAATGGGTACTTCATTTTTCTTGGCATTCTTTTGGGTTAGGACGACGACATAGGAACGGTCAGAAGCAAAAGTGTAGAGTGTAAATTCTTGAGAAAAATCGGGGCTCATGAGAGACGGAGCGTCTATTATGTCCTTCTTTATTGCATTAAAAGCGTGGTTTTCTAGGGGTCCCCAGTGATATTGGGTGTCTTTCTTAATCAAATTCTGTAAAGGCCTGACCATTTCGGAGAAACTGGGGACAAATCTTCTCACAAAGTTGATCTGGCCTAAGAAAGACTGCATAGATTTTTTGGATGTAGGAGGGGGAAGTTTTGCGATGAATTGAGTCCTTTCGGGGTCAATAATCATCCCTTCGCTAGACACAATGAATCCTAAGAGTTTACTCTGTTTTACTGCAAAGATGGATTTTTTGGGATTCAAGGAGATGCCGTATTTACGACATCGCAGTAGGACGGCTCGTAAGTGAGCTAGATGATCATTTTTGTTTTTAGAAAATACAGTCACATCATCTAAGTAAACTACGATGGATTGATTGATTAAGCCTCGAAAAGCAAAGTCCATTGCTCTCTGAAAAGTGGCACCACCATTAATCAATCCAAAGGGCATTTTACGATAAGCATAAGTGCCCCACAGAGTACGGAAGGTAGTTTTAAGTTGGTCTGGTGGAGACATCATGAATTGGTTGTATCCTGAGAAACCATCCAGTAAGGATAGCCTCTTAGAACCAGATACTTGTTGAAGGATCTGTTCCATGGGTGGGACAGGATAGTTGTCTTCATCAGATGCCCTATTAAGGTTTTGAAAATCGATGCAGAGTCAGATTTCCCCACTTTTCTTCCGAACTGGAACAAGGTTAGAAACCCATTGAGTGTGCCTAACAGGAAAAATTATCTTAGCATTTAGGAGCTTATTCAATTCTTTTTGAACGGTCGGTTCGAGCTTGGGGTGCATTTTCCTTAGTTTTTGTTGAAAGGGTAAGGTTTGGGGCTTCAACGGGATGACATGCTGTATGATATTAGGGTCGAAAGTTTTGAGGTCATCATACGTCCATGCAAAAACATCTTTAAATTCTTTGAACAATTTAATGAATGCAACTTTTTCTTGTTGAGAACATCCCAACCCTAGATTAATGCACTGAGGATTTTCATTAGTTCCTAAGTTTACCTTTTCATAAGATAACGAGGAACTATTGGTTTTACAATTGAATGTCTTTTTAAATTTATCTTGTAAATCATAAAACTTCTCTAATCTAATTACAGATTTAGGAATCAAGTTTACCATATCCGATGAAGATTCAGGAGTTCTCGGATCTGGTATTACCGTGAAATCACGCAAATTGTCATCATGCGTGCGTTCATCTATCACCGCGCCTTGAAAGGTTTCTTCCATGTGCAGAAAGTTAATAATCTGCTGATCATCGTCAAATACCCTCTAGTTCGTGATGTTGTTGGGAACATATGGCCAAAACAACAGCTCAACTAAGAATGCATATGGGGACAAGCCTTCTGCGGGAAGGAGTTTAGAAGCTACATTAGCTAATAAATCTTCTTCAGAGTTATTTAATCTAGGAATAGAATTTATATTGAAAGCGGAAAATTTATTCATTAAATTCCATACCTTAGACTAGTATCTTTTGAGATGTGGAGACAGACAGTGGATAGAGTCTATTACCTGTCTAACCACTATTTTAGAGTCACCAAAGATGGTTAAATTTTGAATGTTCATATCCAAAGCTTTTTCGAGACCTTGCAGTAAAGCCTCATATTCTGCAGTATTGTTAGTACATTCAAATTCCAACCTACATGCCATCAATGTTTTGTTACCTGTCGGATCGATAATGACACAGCCTGCTCCGGCTCCTTCTTTGGAATTTGACCCGTCGAAATACAGAGACCAAATTTGATTTGCATCGGGTACATGGGCTCGTTGCGTGGACGTTGCTGGCTGCATATATGCTACAATCTCGGACTGTTGTTCTGGATTGGTGATAGGTGAAGTCTCGGCCATGAAATTGCCGAAGAAGGTGTCCATCCCTTGTACTTCAGGTGAATCATCAAAAGGTGTATACGGTTCATTGGGATCGTTCAAATCTATTACCGTGAACTTAAGGTAGTGCTCATGATTTACTTTGATTTTATTAGGCTTGTCGTTCTCTGGAAGCCATAGATGAGACCAGTCTGTTGCGAAATAGCCGTGTATCTGCTCTGACCAGTCCCTGCTTAAAAACAAACCATACACTTCTGGAATATCCACAACAATTATATCAATAACTTGATAAACCTTGGGGTTAGACGATAACCTAATAAGCACATTCTTTAGTTCGCCTATAACTTTGACATTTGTTCGATCAAGTTGTATGATTTTTAAAGTAGATGGTTCAACTTCTGCGTTAATCTTTTGGCAAATAGACCAAGGCATCACATTGGATGACACTCCTGAGTCTACCATACAATTGTGCATGTTTCTATTAAATATCTCGAAAGTTAATAGGAATGGAGGTACATTTTTGCGAGTACTAAGAGTAGTAGCTTGTGACTTTTTACTCACGGTTTCTAAGGCTACTTTATCTACATTATTTACATTATTTACATTACTTACAGGAAGGCTTCCTTTATCTTGAGGACCGGGATTATTTTTAGTGGAAGTCTTCTGGGGAGCTTTGTTTTGCACAACCTTGTTACCATTAGAATTACCATTTTTGCCATTTTCTGAGATGTTCTGTAACATTTTTTGTAGCAGAAATGGGAACTTCAATAACTCATAAATAGAAATGTTAGCCCTTAACTTTTTAAGATATTCAAAAACATCATAATCTAAATTGGGGTTCACATTAATCTGTTTAGTCTCAGCTGATTTATATTGCTTTGGAGGCGAAGTTGTAGTGTTTTCGGTAGAAGGTTTGTTTGTTGTCTTACTCCTGGTATTATAAGGATGAACTGTCTCAAAGTTAGCTTGAAATATGTTATCTGAGAAGTGTCCAAAAATGTTTGGAGAAGACTCTTCTTCTTGAACTGTCTCTTGTTCAACTACCTCCTCAGGCACCTCAGGAGCCATCAAGTTATCTTGATCTTCTAGAATTGTTTGAAGGGCACATTGCAAACTTTCTAGATTTAGGCCTTCGGTGGTTGGGTTAGGTTAGTTGGTGGGAAAAGGCTTTCGGAACGGGGGTTTGTTAGGTCCTTTTCTCAAGGAAGCTTCTTCGGTCAACCTTTTCAAGTCTATAACTTGATTTGACAGTTTTTGAACAACTTTAGTTAAGTTTTCCAAATCAGAATTTTCAGGTTGTGTTTTACTTTGAATGGGTCTGGGGAGGATTTCAATCTTCTTTTTGGAAGAAGAACTAGTCTCAGTTTCATTGCTAGTAGAGTCTTTAAGACTAAGTATGTCTTTTTCAATCTGGTTGGTCTCCTCGAAGGCCTCTAACAACATGGCTTTCTTAGATCGTTTAACCCAAATAGCTATACTTTGATGCAAATATTTGGTGTAGTATGCTATTATAAGACTCTCAGCAGGCATAGAATCTGCAGGAATTCAGTTTTTGGGTGTTAAGAATCTTTGATTAAAGTCTTTAACTTTTTCTTTTGGGTTCATTCTTAAGCTAGAAAGATCCATGACTAGGACTTCCGGAGGCTTACCGTCTTCGAACTTTTCCAAAAAGCATGACTCAAACTTTTCCCAAGACACGATGGTATGGGGTTGTTGGGCAAAGTACCATGTGGATGCATTACCCTCGAAGGTATACGGGAACAACCTATAGACAACATCTTCATGTTCGAAATTGCGGAGTCTTATGGCTAACATAAACTTCTTAATGTGATCTTCAACGATCTGTTTTGAGTCAGGATCAAACTTGGGAAGCCATTTCTCCAGGTGTTTAGGTAAAATATGCTAAGCTCCAGGTACAACTACGGCATCTTGATCAAGCCAGGGTCTAGCAGGGTTGTTTTGATTTGCCATTGGGGTAGTGGGTGTGGAAGGTTAAGAAGGGGAATTTCCTTCGTTGGAAGAATCTCCTCCAGAAGAGGAAGGAGATGATGGAGGTGGTGAAGGAGGTATTCCAGATCCTCCTGTAGCAGGATTTAAGATTGGATTTGTAGGATTCACAGTGAGGTTAGTGTCTCCTAATTGTTCCCTGATATCAGAGAAGTCCAAAGGTTGACCCCACATACGGTTAGGTTGCCTCAAACGGGCTAAGGCACTATGTGTTTTTATAAGAGATTGACGGACAATCTCTTGTATGTCACCACCTGTAGGATTAGGGGTTGCTGGCTCAACTATGATTGGTGGATCGTCGATTGATGTGGTTGTTGTTTGAAGGGGAATGTTATCATTTGAATAGCTTCTAGTCATTATAGGTGAGTGATTAGGTGGTGGAGGAGTCTTGCGACCGCCTCGTGCCATTAATTAAATTCAGGCCCTCCTTCTAACACCATTTGTTGACGGGTGAAATTGACCGTCCATCAACTAGGAGAGTGGAACCGGTCTGGGGTTGTCTAATAACCCAAGCCGTTTGGAATGAACCACCCTGACGGGTTTAGGGCTCCGTTAGCCGATCTAAGGTCCTAAGAAAACAAAAAAAAGAAAAAACTACTCTAAACTAACTAATCTAACTAAAACTAACTACTAAACAAACTAATAAACTAATCTAACTAAAAAGAAATAAAACAAACTAACAAACTAAAATAACTATTCTATATATATACAATCTACCAACTAATACTATACTAACTCTAACTAATTAACTATCTAACTACTAACATAAACAGATCTTATTCACAAAATGTACAATCTCTACAATTTACAGATTTAAATAAAACCTGAAAAAACTCATTTATATTCTTCCCTAAGAAAGAGAGATATTTTTTTTTTGTTGATTTTATAATTTTATGAACAGAAATAAAATAAAAAGAAAATTAACTAAACTAAACAACTAACTTTTAACTACAAATCTGACTAAACATATATCTAACTAAACTACTAATATTATACTAACAAATTAACCAAATAAATAAATTAAAAAAAAAAAAAACTGACCTGGAGAAACGCTCCAGATTTGTCATGTGTATGATGATTGTCTTAGCTGATCAGAGGGAGGAAAACCACACCGAATTATCCAGGAGCTTCTCGTAAACGATAGCTGCAGTGCTCTTCAAGTTTGATTACAGGAAAAACAAGACATAAAAATTACAACAATCTTATAATTTATAAATCTTCACAGTTAGATAAACCTATATGCAAAGACTTATCAAAATGATTCAATTAATGAAGAAGAGAAATCTATGATTCATTAACTGAAACAAACAATTGCTGTATTTTTTTTTAAATAATGAAAGAGATCAGATTATGGATAAGACATTAATTAATTCATATCATTCTGCAATAGACTATGATAGCTAAAGTAGTCTATAATCAACTGCAAATGACATGCATAAACTTGAAACAAAAGATTGATATTATGAAAAGCGAAAGTTGTAGCAGAACATCAAATCCTGTCCCAGTTTGTATTAGAAATCCATCGCCTGGTTCTCCCACAAATGAGGATGATCCTTATTACAAAATAATAAGTATTTAAAGAGCTTCCACAGGGTAAAACATCCCTATGGAAGTTATCAAAACTGTTTTCATAAAATCTGGGAAGATATCCCAAGTTTAACTAAACTAGGAACCTAAAATAAAACTAAAACACACAAATATCCCCTAGACTGTCCAACATGTCCAATGCAATTCGGATGTACCTGAAAAGGGTAAAAAATGGACAAGTTATAAGGATCCTTTATTAATAAAATGATGAAAATCTAATTCTATAGACTAGCTACAGAATCTTGCGATTCTATAGCTGGTCTAAATAAGACACAGAATCAACATAAAAACCAATTTAAATCTATTAAATAATTAAATTTAATTAACATCCAATAGCTATTTGAAAATGAATCATTCAAATCGAAATTGTTATACCATTTTGAAATCAAAACAAAACCAAAATCAAATGACTACAGAGAAGCATATACTCTGTTTCGTTTGTTGCCAAAAGTCGGGTGAACAGAATCATAATCAAACAGTTGTGAAATCGTTTGATATCAATTTGAAATCGATATAATTAAAACAAATCGCAGGCAAGTGTTATGTTGCCTCCTCAACAGGAAACATGATCGAATCCAAACAAAATCATTTTCAAATCATTATAACTGTATTGACATAGCAAACGATTAATGCCACGAGTGGATCAACTCAAACTGGCACGAAAATCAACTCAAATGAAATCATAACAGGATCAGTTAATTGGTAACAGAATTTGTAAGAATTATCCGATCGTTTGCTATTGCTAATTGGGGCAAACAATATCGATTGACCTTGATCAAAATTGTTCCATTCAAACGAATTATAACCGGGTTTGATAGAGATAACATAGGTCGTCCAATTCATTTTGCAAATTAAAATCAAACAGAGAAGCATTTATGATACGAATCTAACTCATGAAAATGATCATACTAACTAAAGATACACAACAATCTAATCAAGCGAATTGAACAACTCGAGTTTAACATAGTCATTGAAAATCAAAATCGTTCCATGATTCGGGCGTGAATATTATTTGCACAGGCTTAAATGAGAGTATTGTTTCCGTAAAAATAGAGTCGTTCTTCCCAAATTGGAAATGATCAGAGTTGTATTCCAACTTTGAAAATTATATGACACAGCATATTAAAAGATCATAACAACCAAACTCATGAAATCATTCGACAATCACAACATACAAACTAAATAAAATCAAAACATGATCATATTCTAAATCTAGCATGAAAACTTCTTGTTCAGAGTATATACAATTCAAATCCAATCGAAAACCAATCAAATCCGATAAAAATCTATCAGTGACTAAACTGAGAATGATCAAATCATGTATCCAAAACGAAATTCCATTTATTTTTAGCAAAGAAAAAAATATACAGGATGAACACATTATGACAGAGCCATTTCGAAATATAAACAGAGATATTCGAAGACCAAACTCAAATCACTATATTAATCCTGGTCATTCACACAACAAAATGATATCGAAATTCATACCTGTATGACGAGCAGATGGCTTGATCACGACAATTTGGAGTTGATAATGGCTGTGGCTGATTCAACATTCTTGAAAATGATGGAACCAGTGGTTCTCTGCTCCCTATCAGTTGCTTGGAGTTTGTCTCTTTGGCTGGTCAACACTGCAACTTGACTTTCCAGCGATTGGATTTTCGATTGAAGTAGGGGAACATCTATATAATATCTTTCCAACCATAAATCACATTGGTCACAGGATGACTGTGTCGGCTTCGAAAATGCAGGTGAGGGTTTGGTGTTAAGCCCTATTATTGGCTCATTACCACTTAATTGGGGCATATTAGATTAGTAATCTTATTTTATTTATGTCGGCTTTAGGCCATTAGTTGTGATTTAGATTAGTAATGTTATTTTATTTATGTCGGCTTTAGGCCATTAAAACCTCCTAGTCT
>ML779949.1:348912-366836 GCA_009831015.1 Picea engelmannii
TAATGCCTCCACATTTTCAAGGCATGCACTATGGCAGCCAGTTCTAGATCATGAGTCACATAGTTGACCTCATGTTCATTCAATTTTCAGGATTCATAACAGATCACCTTTCCTTCCTGCATAAGGACTCCTCCGAGCCCTTCTTTGCAGGCATCCGTGCACACAAGGAAATCAGCTTCTGGGTCAATGATTTTTAACATAGGTGCATGGGTTAGTAGATGTTTCAAGATTTGAAATCTTTCTTCACATTACTGTGTCCACAGAAATTTTGTTCCCTTCTTCTGGAGGGTAGTGATTGGACAACCAATCTTGGAGAAATCTTTTATAAATCTTCTATAGTATCCCGCCAATCCCATAAAGGATCTGATGTTTGAGACATCCTTTGGGGTAGGCCATTCCATGATAGACCTGATCTTGTCAGAATCTATTACTACCCCTCCCTTGGACAGAACGTGTCCCAAGTAGTGTATTTTCTTATGGAAGAAGTCACATTTACTGAATTTAGCATAGAGTTGATGCTCTCTTAGCACTTGCAGCACAAGTCTAATATGATCTTCATGTTCTTCTCTATTCTTAGAGTGGATTAATATGTCATCAATGAAAATTAGTACAAATTTATCTAAAAATTTACTGAGCACATTGTTCATTAAGCACATGAAAGTGGCAGGGGCATTGGTTAACCCAAATGGCACTACCACAAACTCATAGTGACCATACCGTGTCTGAAAAGCGGTTTTATGGATGTCTTCACCCTTAATTCAGACTTGATGGTATCCTGACCTCAAGTAAATCTTTGAGAAAACAGACGCACCTCCCAACTGATCGAATAGATCATCGATCTTGGGTAAGGGGTATTTGTTCTTTACAGTTACTTTATTCAGTTGTCGGTAATCTATGCGCAATCTAAGGGTGCCAACCTTCTTTTTCAAAATCAGGAATGGTGCTCCCCATGGGGACACGCTGGGTCGAATATAACCATTATCCATCATTTCTTTCAATTGAAATTTGATTTCAACTAACTCAGGCATGCTCATCCGGTAGGGTGTTCTAGACACCGGCACTGCTCCTAGTGCGAGTTCTATCGAGAAGTCAATGTCTCTTCTCGAAGGTAGACTCGGTGCCTCTTTCTAAAATACATTTATGTACTCTCTCAGGATAGGGTGATCGTCGGGGCTTGGTTTAGCGCCTTCGATTATTTTCATCACCTGTATTGCATATAGGGGACATCCCTTTCGACAATACTTTCTCACTTGTCGGGCTGAGATTTGTCTCACCGAGACTGGTTTTTGGATCCCTTGGAGGGTTATCCTTTTTCCTTATTTTCTCACACATTCTATGGTTTTATGGTAACACTCCAATTTGTCTTTGTGAGTGTCCAGCCAGTCCATACCAATCAACAGATCGTATGATCCCAGGGGTAATACGTTAAGGGTTGCTTGGGTGGGAAATTCACCCAACATTAACTGGCAAGCTGGTATGACCTCTACTACCTTTCTTTTGGTGCCAGTGGCTAACTGTACCAACCATGGTTTAGTTTGCTTCTATGGCAATAGTTTACACTTATCAACGACTCTAGGGGATATGTAACTCAAATTTGAACTAGGGTCAATTAAAATAGACACCAGATGGTTGAAAATCATGCCTTCTATTTCTACCACTGAAGCTTGGTGGTCAGCTTGGTTATTATCCAAGGCTGCATATATCTGTGGCACACTCCTTGCCACATCATTGACTGTGGTAGCTTCCTACATGTTATAAATTTTCCGACTGTTCTGTTGTCGGTGTGGACAGTCTCTCCGGAGATGCTCTCCTCTGCAATCCCAGCATTCCAAAGGTTTCCTCTTAGGGTTATCAGTCTTTACTGGTATAGGTCCAGAAGTTTTATTTCCATCCAGCGAGAGAAAGTTCTGCTGAAGTACACTCTGAGTTGGAAGGTTCATTCTGGGGTTCTTCTTATAGTTTTTAAATCTTGAGTATTTGCTCCCCTTTTTCTGGAATCTCAAAACACTCTTCTGTTTCTAGTCTCCACAAGACTCTGCCCAATGTCCATATTGTTCATGACAATATGTTGCTTTTCGAATAGTGTCTTCTAAGGTCTTTGGCTCATCGAACTTGATTCGGTTCTGGTATTCTTTGGGTAGCCCACTGATGAAGCACTGTGCCTTCGCCTTCTCTGCTTTGATGTAGGGTAAATATCTCAATAAGTTGAGGAATTTGTTGACATACTCCTCCATAGTAAGTTGTCCCAGTTTGAGTTCATAAAACTCTTTAGCCTTCTCGTCGAAATACCTTTCCGACAAGTACTTCTTCCAGAAGTACTTCTCAAACTGTTTCCAAGACAGGTACTCCTTGCGGACCCCTTTCATATTCTTAAGGTCTTCCCACCAGATGGAAGCTTTTCTGTTCATATTGAAAGTGGCCACTTGGGCCTTCAAGTTCTCTGAAAAATCATGGACTCTGAAATATTTCTTCAGCCCATGTAGCCAGGCCTCGGCTTCCTCTCCCTTCTTTATCTCACCGTCGAAGGAGGGAGGTTTGGCCTTCCTGAATTCTTCAAATTTATGACTCTTGGAAGTCTTTTTCTTCTTCTGTTTCTTTCAAGAATAGGAACTGGTCCTGCTGCTGGAAGAGCATTCTGAATCACCAGCTTCCTTCTCAGTTGAATCGTCTGGTACCGGTCCTTTACCTCTGGGATGGACCTTACTGGATGTGCTTCTCTCAGTGTGGCCACTAACACGACCACGATTATACATCTCAGGTTCATGATGAATTTGTTGTTGTAGGTCGGATAAGCTCTGCAGTAGAACTGCATTAATTTTGGTTTGCTTTTCTTGTTCTTTCATCATCCTTTCATTATCGGCCTTGCAGCTTCGCAATTCGACCATGAGAATCCTCATAGTCTCAGCTAGGCTTGGAGGGGTTCCTATTGTTCTTCTTTCATCAGACTCTTCATCTCTGTTGTGGGAGCCTTCTCCCACCTCTTGGTGAGTCACCATACTCCGCGTTTGTAGATTCCTACGGTTGATCATCTGCTTGACAGAAAAAACAAACACTGGCTGTTAGTCAAGAGTTTAAATTCATTTTTATAAATGGCACATAAATTCATAACTTCTTTCACTTGCATACACAGTTGGATTCTCATTTTCCCAGTTTTAATCCTGGACAAGTGAGTTAAGTCAGGGGATTACTCCTCATAGGAGTGTTTTGAACGAGGTTTATGCACGACTCATGCATGAGCCCAATCAGGACGAGTGTTGTAACCATGCTCTGATACCAATTTGTAACATACCCACTACCTAAATAATAAAAAAATTCATTCTTCCTCAAGGAACAGAACCCCCGAAGTCCTACAGGGGTCTAGTGCAAGCTAGTTCTTCCCTATTCACCTCCCTGTGATCGTGGGTTAGGACTACAGGTCAAACAAACCAGACGCCTTTCACAACTCGTGACCTCGCGAGTCATGAGTCAAAGACCCTCGAATTTTCTTCACAAATCACCGATACCCGAGATTACAAAAAGGGCATAGTTTCCTTCTGTCAGCGTCCTCTACGCATGACCGTCGGCTAGGCTAAACTCTAGCTCCTCTCACTATTCACCACTTAATGAGGTCAATAGTTGAACTCTCGCTCCTCCCTTATGCGATCCTTCGAGACTTGAAAGTCAACGAAGGTTGACCTTCCCTTCGCACTGCACGTAACTCGCCCCTTCATGAGTTGTAGCATCGAATCTTGGCACCTTCCCTTCATGAACCCTCGAGAGGCGATATTTAATTTTCCCTCTCACGTTCTCGCTACTCATGACTTCGTAAGTCCAAGTGTTGAGCTTTCATGCCCTTCTCCCGCGAATCCCCGAGACACGAGGAGTCAACGGAGCATTGACTCCCTTCTCTAGGTGATGCGTGTCCACCCGTCAATCACGCACGCCCCACCTTGAAGTTTTTCCATGTGTTCTCTCGTGCTCGGCTCTTGGCACTTCGCTACTCACGACTTGGAGCACCCAACCTTTGGGCTCTTACCTCGCGAACCTCCGAGGTAGCGAGATCCCTGGATCTCTGCCACCTGTCCTCCTCAGATGGACAACTCGAATCCTCTCGTGGCTTCGCCACTCATGACTTGGAGCATCCAAACTCTGGGCTCTTACCTCATTAACCTCCGAGGTAGCGAGATCCCTGGATCTCTGCCACCTGTCCTCCTCAGATGGATGGCTCGGATCCTCTCATGGCTTCGCCACTCATGACTTGAAGCATCCAAACTTTGGGCTCTTACCTCGCGAACCTCCGAGGTAGCAAAATCCATGGATCTCTGCCACCTGTCCTCCTCGGATGGATGGATCGAATCCTCTCGTGGCTTTTCCACTCTCAACTTGGAGCATCCAAACTTTGGGATCTTACCTCGCGAACCTCTGAGGTAGCGAGATCCCTAGATCTCTGCCACCTTTCCTCCTCAGATGGACAGCTCGGATCCTCTCGTGGCTTTGCCACTCGTGACTTGGAGCATCCAAACTTTGGGCTCTTACCTCGCGAACCTCTGAGGTAGCGAGATCCTTGGATCTCTGCCACCTGTCCTCCTCGAATGGATGGCTCAGATCCTCTCATCCCTATTCACGAGGGCTTAACCCTCTTTTATCTCCCTATAGATCTAACGATTGTCGGGTTTCCTAGCTAAGATCTAACGGTTTAGATCGGTCCCGATGTCGCGCCCTTTCCCACTGGTCCTTGGACATGGACAAACCAATGGTCCATATGTTCTCATGGAGTCTGGGGTTCTACGATTTGGATTTCCTCGCTATTCATGAAGATAGAGGAAGAATGGGTTAAGGCAAATTACGCCCTCATTCATTCCTTCGATGTAACGGTCGTGAATGAACGCAGATTCCCCGACAGGATCTCATCCATTGATCAATACTTATCCTTACGCTGCTACTTCTGGATTTCAAGAAGGTCATTCCTCTTCGCACAGGGTTGTTAAGACTTGCACATTCACGCCCCTTTTTCCAGGTTCTTAGTAAACCTCTCTAAGGAGGGAATCTCTGTGAAGAGGTCTATTCCGGGGCATTCCTGGATACAGATAAGGGAAGACAAATTCCCAAGAACGGGCTGGAGATCTGACTTGGTTCAACTTATGCATAACTAGATTCATTTATCAATCATAAGCCATGCATGATTTTTTCTATTATAAGCATATACAACTACTAGTATTAATTAAAATTCCACACAGACCTTCTTATAATGAAAACATTCACAGTTTCACAGCTTATGAGCATAATTATCATAATACATATATTTCCAGATGCCAGAGGCAAAACACTTATCAGAAATAACTTCAGAAGTGGGTGCAACTACTGAGAGAGGTGCTCATTTCCACCCAACCGTAGGCGTAGTGACTCCCAACGGATTTACCACTTGCCACCCCCGAGCTGAGACCACGATGCTCTGAGACTGCATCTCTCTGTCTACCAGTGACCAGGAGAGAAGGTTGCAATCCTTCCTCTCTACTATCACTCACTCTGCGTAATACCAGAGTTCCCCTCGCGTCTGCCCTTTCAATCCCTCTACCATACGCCCTATCCTCTTGTGAGGTTGTGTGTGGCACGATTACCCTCACACTGATCAGGCCTGACAACTCTACGGATGGGCGGTTCACCATCCCATCCCTCATCAAGCCATCCGCCTACCAGCCTGCGAGGCATTTAATTTCAGGGCCAACGAGCCACTTTTGGTTCTCCGAGCCAGTGGAGTCCAAATATGGTATTTAATTCTCGGTGGAAGTTAATGCTACCTTTTCAGGTGCCCTCCATCGCCATCGTGGTCTCTTTTTCTGCACATCCCCTCATCAGCAGTCCTGAAATAAATTCAGAATGGTATTCACATTCATTGACTTCTTCTCAAGGTCCATTTACATCACATATTCTCATTTACGAGTTTTCCATAGTTCTTGGCCAGTCCAATTATATTTACAAGATGGGGGAAACAGGGTGTTACATCAACCGATCTCCTTAGGGTTCCCATGGACTTCCCTTAGAAAACACCTGTAGTCTGTAGTTCCCATTCTGAGGGGGAAAACCGAAATCTCACATTTTCAAGTCATCTGATTGGCTTTTTTCTTCTCCAAAATACCAATCCATCAACAACCATTAATTTCCTCAACCACTTCCTTATCCTTCCATAACTAATCACGTGACTCATTCATATCAGGTATGCTAGAAGGTATGAGTTTAGGCTTAGCAAGCATAAGATAGCTTGCTAAACAAGCTTCTTGTTTACTACATCAAAACAACTTAGCTTCCCATTCCATGCCACTTCATCAATCCCTACTTCATCAATTCCCACTTGTGTATCATGGCCAGTACTTGCAAGGTCGTTCCCTCTCAGTCAACGTTTTTTTGGTGTTTTCATTAAATAAAAACACAATTACATGCTTCATAAACATACTTATATGAAGTCTTAGCATAATTACAGTCTTGGGGGAAAACAAGGTGTTATAGTTGGTGCCTGGAAATATTGTAACTATAGGTTGTTGCCTACAAGTGTTGCTGAGTTGGTGCTCAAACAAACAGATTGGTGTCTGTAACAGGTTGTTGCCAATAAATATAGTTGAATACAATTTTTTTTGTGGTTTTCTCCCATTTGGGTTTCCATGTTAAATCTTTGTGTACTATGCATTACATATCTATATACATTTTTTGATGATTTCTTATGGTTGGTAAATTAATGAATTGATAAAGTGAAGTTTAGTAAGAAAACAAATGGAACCTTATATTGATTCACCCATGCTCTCATATAAATAAGTGTGCCAGCAACAAAAAAACAATTTAATGCGTCTATAATCTACAATCACTGGTGACCAAGAATGAAAGAAAAACTTTGTTCTCTATGCAATTCTAAGTGCAAACCTTCTCTTCTTCTAATCATCAATAGGCAAAAAATAATGATTATGCATCAAGAACAACATTCCAGATCTCGTCTCTAGAATCTAATCGTCATTTTCGGACTTCTCTTAAGTCTTGTAACTCAGTCAATCCCGATGATAATTCCCCTCCTAAAGAAGGGTTGATATTTACTCATCTAGTTGAATCAACAATTGTAATCTCTCAAAATGCATCACATGATTTCCTTACTAGTTAATACCCATCTTAGGAACTTTGCCAAATTCATGGTTTCTTCAAGATTTTATCGGTCCTCAGGGAGTTATATGCCTACTCTAAGACTATCAAGACTTACTAATATTGATCAAAAGTTAGTTCTTACATTTCTTGCAAGATTTCTGGAAAAAATTGGAACCTCCTCAGGATTTAGGGTTCTCTATTCCTCACAGGGATCTCCCCAACAAATAAGACACCCACGTTAGTGGTTAAATGATGTTTTTCTCCATGTCCTGCAAGCTTTCCTATAAAGCCACAAGATTATGAGGGAAAAAACTATCCACACTTAAATGAGCTCATGGTTTGATAAGATAACAAGGTATCATCAATCATACCAACCATTCAGATATTCCTTTTGTCAATTACAAGCATTTACATTTCCCATTAACCATACAATTACACACATACATAAATAATTCGTACACAATTTGAATAAAACAAGTTATACACTTATCTGACTAGGGAAATTTCCAATTTCAACTAATTGAGAGAGGATGCCTTTCCTCTCAACCCTTGGCCACACTGCAGAGTGCCTTCCTATAGTATGCCACCCCTGTGCCAAGCCATGATACCACAAGGGAAATGATTCATCCGGCTTCCAACTCAGATGATCCAAGAAGGTTACTCTCCTTCCTCCACTAATAACAATAGAAGTTACCCCCTTTCCACTGAGCTGAGGAACTGTACAATTTTATCAAGTGGTTTCTCAACTAGATTTCCTCTACACAAAGGAGTCCCCTCTCAGCTAAAAGGTTTGTCAGGGACCTCCCCTTACTAGTGTCGGTTTCTATCCAGTAAGCACCAAACTGTAGTCCATTATTTATCTAGTCTAGATTCAGGGATTCTCTACTTCAGAGTGATCACTCTCAAGTTGGATGAGTTTCCTATTTTATTCAAGGAAACCTCTCACTTTTTCTCAATCTATGATCTCAAACTCCTCTGTTCTCAACGACTATTCTCTATGAGTCTATTGCTCATGAATCCAATTCATATTTTATTTTATCATCTCTCGTGTGTGTGTTACTTCTATATTTGATACCACACCCTTCTTGTTGAGTGTCTGGTGTCTCTTGTCCATTTGTGGTCTCCTCGACTGATCTCCTTAGGGTTCCCATGGCCTTCCCGCAGAAAAAACCTATAATCCGTAGTTCCCATTATGAGGGGGAAAACCGAACTCTCACGTTTTGAATTCATCTAATTGGCCTTTTTCTTCTCCAAAATACCAATCCATCAACAACCATTAATTTCCTCAACCACTTCCTTATCCTTCCATAACTAATCATGTGACTCATTCATATCAGGTATGCTAGAAGGTATGAGTTTAGGCTTAGCAAGCATAAGATAGCTTGTTAAACAAGCTTCTTATTTACTTCATAAAAAAAAATTAGCTTCCCATTCCATGCCACTTCATCAATCCCTACTTCATTAATTCCCACTTGTGTATCATGTCCAATACTTGCAAGGTCGTTCCCTCTCAGTCAAAGGTTTTTTGGTGTTTTCATTAAATAAAAACATAATTACATGCTTCATAAACATACTTATATGAAGTCTTAGAATAATTATAGTCTTGGGGGAAAACAAGGTGTTATAGTTGGTGCCTGGAAATATTGTAACTATAGGTTGTTGCCTACAAGTGTTGTTGAGTTGGTGTTCAAACAAATAGATTGGTGTCTGTAACAGGTTGTTTCCAATAAATATAGTTGAATACAAGTTTTTTTGTGGTTTTCTCTCATTTGGGTTTCCATGTTAAATCTTTGTGTACTATGCATTGCATATCTATATACATTTCTTGATGATTTATTATGGTTGGTAGAGTAATGAATTGATAAAGTGAATTTTAGTAAGAAAACAAATGGAACCTTATATTGATTCACCCCTGCTCTCATATAAATAACTGTGCCAACTGTCGGAGCCGCCTTTGTTTTTTAGCCTTTTTAAAATTTTATATCTTAAATGCTGGAAATTGAAAGTTGGTTTTGGTATTTTCCTTTATCTTCCCCGAAATCTAGAAGTCTCATCATGAAAGCAAAGATGACTATCATACTCTCAAGGCATGATTTGTTTTTTTATCGTTTAAACGAGTCTCTCCTTTTTTACCTCAAGATGTCGCATGTTGGAGGTTGTAGATCACATAATTTACAAGTCCCGAGGGGCGAAACGATGAAATAGTCTTAAATTTTTTTACCCAGATCAGTACCGAGAGTAAAGATACTCTAAACTACGATTAAGCATTATCGAGATTTCATGTCTCGGCATTTTCTAGCTCCAAAGGTCATACCGTCATAACCCCGACAGCCGAAACCGTGAGATTTTTGTTTTAGTAACCCAGGTTAATGTTAATGGTAAAAATCTTAATCACGGTTAAGCTCTGTCGGGAATTCGCAACTCATCATATGAGCCTCCCGGAAGCTATACCTTCGAAGCCCCGAGTCGCAAAGTCGCGACATAAATGAAAACGTAATTAATTAAACACTTAATCCGGTTTTATCTTCCATTTTAATTAGATCATATCATCGTGATCTCACGATTTCGCAACTCGGCATATGAGCCTCCCGGAAGCTATACCTTCGAAACCCTGAGTCGCGAAGTTGTGATATAAAAAAAAATGTAATTAATTAAAAGCTTAATCTTGGTTACGTTTTTTATTAACCAAACTAATTATCGCAATCTCGGGTCTTAGAGGCTCAAAGGGTTAAAGTGAAAGCTCCCGATGAGGCGAATGCCGAAATATTAATTAACAGTTAAAAAGGCCTAATTAATTAAACTAAGCTGGCATTTCTAGTGTTTTAATACGAAAATTAATGTGCACAGTCTCTGAAGAAATTTTAAAATTTCCTTGCGCCAGCTTGCATTACTAACTGTCAAAATCTAGGACATTAATTAGAAATGAGGCAAATTGACAAGTAAGGATTTGATTTTTATTGCTAAATTCATATTTAAGAACGATTTGACCGTTCTGTTCCTAAGGACGACCTAGTTTTAAATGGTTGAAAGCATGGATCTTTTATTTGTTGTCACAAATTTCATTTCTATTCTATGCATAGCAAACCTTTCTAGAGTGAACTAATTTATGTATGTATACATGTTGTTATCGCAGGAGAGATAAAGTAGAATCCCCCACCATGGCCCCGCGAAAATCGTCTAAAGCCACTGTTGAGGTTTCGGGACAAGGTTCAGACAACGTTTTTGATACTTCACCTCGAAGTGTCGACTCTATCAGGACCTGGTCGTATATTTCTGAGGTTCTACAGTACGAATTGGTAGATGTTTCAAATGATTCCAGTGACAATGAAAAAGACGACCTGATCACCAAATATAAGATCATCGTCCAGGCTCAAATGCATAAAGTAGCGGCTAGGCCACGTCTGCTCCCTTACTACAATATGGTCCAGTGGGCATTAGACCATGTAGATATACCAACCAGAACCATCGCCAATGCGCAGAGGGTCACCATTGGAACTTTCAGACCCAAACAATTGCAGGATATGTACAAGTTGCCAACCGTGTCAGACCTTACATACAATGCCGAATTCTTGGAGAATTTTAAATAGGAGGAATGTGTGAAATACGACAAGAGTATGTCTGGTTTAATCAAAGATTGGGTTTCACACCCTGCGAAGTTTAGGGCGGACAGTAATGGTATATATTCAACAGGGATGATTTTAAGGATGGAAATTTATTTTAAAATGTAGAAACCTTGGCGAATATTACTAATCCTTCATATGTCAACTATAAATGTTTGGCGATATTTTTGTAAAAATATTCAAATTTCTAAGTATTTTTTATAATTTTTATAAAATTTTGGTGATTTTTAAGGTAAAATAACTTTATCCTATAGAATTTGGGTGAATCATTTTTAAAATAGCGAATCTCATTTTTGGAAAAACCATGGAAAATTATCCCATGAGCGAAATTTAGCCCCTAAAATCATCCCTGATATTCAATATCTTCTCTGGAGCCATGGTTCAAATATTTGGCTATGATGACCTGCCAATTTTATGGGAGAGAGGACACCACACATTTTTTCCTTCAGTGGGTGCCTCTAATTCATTCGGTCACTGAAGGTTGTTCCTTCGATTGGGATAAACTACTATTCGATAGTTTGACCAGTCGAGTTATAGAGTCTCGATCGCAGAAGGAGAGCAGAAAGATTTCTTCATTCTTTATGTCCACGTATATCATGGACGCCATGTGTTTTTTGATGCCTTTTCCCTTAATGAGTTGGAGTTGGACTCCATCCGAGGTTGAGCCCATCCACATCTACCATTCAAATCTATGGGAAGACAAAGCTTCAGATTTTGTGTATGAAATCTTCAACTGGGTAATGGTACCACTGCATGTCACTATCTTCGGCCACCCACTACCCAAGATCTTAGAAACTATCACAGTAAATCTGAGTAGTATAGCCGATTGGTACCTGGAAGTAGAATTTTCATATCTCAGGGTTTTCAACGCTTTTGTTCCTCTAAATGCCTTACCACTATTCATACCCGATAGGTTGTCTTGTCGTGAGATTTCCAGGAAAACCGTAATTGGTGGCGTAAGCAAGGAACTTAAGGGATATTCTAAGAAGGTACGGCCGCCTTTTCCTATTCATTTAAATTCCTATTCTTTGTTAGATTTCGGGCATGCTAAAGTTGAGGCAGCAACCCTGGAAGACCTAAAATTGGTTCATGTTGAATTCAAGAAGCATGACCCACATAGGGTCGTAAGTAACCACTTAGCCAATTTCGGGCTTAAAAGGTTTGAGCATGAAAACTCGCCCTCAGATGACATTTTCCAAGGCACGAGATCTTATGCTGAGGTTTTGGCTTAGATACAAGCCTTGGTGCCTGAAGAAAGGCTCGATGTTTTAAAATTCTAAGAACATCGGTGTAGTTGTCCTCCCCCGGTATTATGGGGTGAGAATCCAATAACAACGGAGGTGCAGCAAAAAGAAGCTGAAGGCTCAAAAGATTCAGCACCCAGACAAGAAGAACACCAGGACAGGGAAGAGAAAACTAGGATCCCGAAACCAAAAATGAAGACTCTCGATCCGTCGAAAAAGCAGACTCCAGTTGCCACTCCAGGAAACTCAGCTAAGCAAATTAGAGATCCCATCACCTCCATTACTCCCTTACATTCAGCTCAAGGGAACATAGACACAGGGTGGATTTTCAATGAACAATTGAGACCTATAAGGATGGAAGAGCTCCCTCCAAATGAGTTCTTTTTTGATAAAAAGAGAAAATTTGTGGTAAAAAGAGAATTATATCAAGAAGCAGGATCAATGGCCAAGAAATTTAAGGTGTTGACCGATGGGAAAGATAAGAAGAAAGAAGAGTTTGCGACAGAAATAGCCAGGACATTAGGGGTGTTTGCTACGACAAACCAATTTTTAGTCGGGGTTTTGAAAAATCAGCTGAAGCGAAAAAATCGCCTCATCAAAACCATAGAAGCCAAACTAGACACAACAGAGGAAGCTGCCATGGACCAGGCGAACACGGGAATAGAACAAGAAATAATGGCCGATAAAAAGGAAATTGAGCTGCTCAAAGCTAAACTCAAACAAGCAGAGCTGGTAGCTCAGACCAGTCAAATACAGGTAGGCCAACAAAGAGACTTGATTGAGAAGCTACAGGTTAGATTAGAGTTCGCAGAAAGCCAAGTTATAAATATTGGGATATTCCAGTCCCAGGCCATGGAGATTCGGAGTAGAGTTTCTACAACCCAGTGAAGTTTACTTGCCAAGGTAGAGACGGTTTGAGACAACTACCTGCTTGTTGATCGAGTATTGGAAAACTTGTTTGTTAGAGAGAGAGAAGCTGGAGCATCTCGGGTCGCATTTCAAGAGGCTATAATAGCTACAAAAAACAGGGAATCGACAAATAGTTCCGAGTTTTCCATTTCGGAACAGACCCAAGGTAATATTTTGTTGAAAGAATGGGAACACAACATATCAGAAGGCAAATTGCAAGCCAAGAGGATAAGGAAATCCTGGGAAGAGGCCTTTGGTTCTATAGATGGAGGTATGTTAGGCATTGATAGTGAGAGAAATGTTGAGACACTGAACCAAATGAATATAGCAAAATTCTTGCTTGATATAAATGAGAAAGGAGAAAGAGATTCGGCCAAAGTCTCACAAGTAACTCAGGCAGACATAGTTCAAATAGATAAATGGATTATTAAACCAAGTGTGCGATTGTGCACCATCGACACCCTAGACCGACAAATGGAAGAAAGGTTACCACAATTAGTCAGAGATTGTTATAGTTTTGAGGCCAATTGTCAAGTGGAGCCTTCTAGGTTGATATCTCGGCTGGTCGAGAAATGTGTCACTTGTACCGAGGATGAGAAAGGGAAGGCTTCTGGTACTAAATAAAGACAAAGATAAATAAATGAAATGATTGATCTCCTTCTTGTTGTAACTGAAAATCCTGGAACGATTGAGATTCCATCATATGTAAATCTGTATAAATATACAATAGAAAGAAGGAACAGGTCTGGACCTTTTTGGGTCGATTGTAATAGATATTTTTCTCCCTCGAGAGTTAATATAAAGCAAATCCAAAGATTCTCAATTCCGTCATGACTGTGTTATGAATTTGTTTCTTTATATTTCATATTTCATTTCATTTCATATATGTATCTAATGAATGCTTCACTATAATTTAGTACAACCTCTACTATAGTGAATAAATTTTAGTTTTCTATGTTGTTTACCATTTTTCCTCTGTACCGGCTATCAGCAAGTATAAGACCAGTGAACATTTTAGATTTCTATATATATTTTATGCTTCACCAGGTTATTTCTTTATCTGTTTCTTCTTTTTTTTATAAGTGAGATTCTCCCTTGATAGGAGCCTTCAATGATAGATAGCTTAATGTTTTCTTACACCTCAATTACATTTATTAAAATATAACTCAGTTACGGGAAAGGGCCTTTGGTTTGCACCCCGTTTTCACTGTTGGAGCTATAAACTCTCCTTTATACGACCGAAATCGAGACAACATCTAAAAAATTATTGAGATTTTATTATCATTTTGTTCCTCTATGACTGTCCCTGTGACAAGACAGCCTAATATTGAACCTGGACTATCAGATCAAACACATATTGCCTTGAATCTTTTTGATACTATTCTTAAAACAACCATTACTCGAGTGGAACTTGAATGTTCATGGGCAGTGATTGAAAGGGACATAAACATCCAGGAACAGTTGGAAGCTAGACAACAACCTAGAAATCAGCCCTAGCTTCCCTTGCCGAAGGTTGACATTTCTTCCTTTTCTACCCCTTACTCACTTTCGGATGCCTAGACACTGTACTTCTAAGCCTTAAGTATAGACTCTAGAACAACACCAACAACAAAAAATTAATTTAATGTGTCTATAATCTACAATCACTAGTGAACAAGGATGAAAGAAAAACTTTGTTCTCTATGCAATTCGAAGTGCAAACCTTCTCTTCTTCTAATCATCAATAGGAAAAAAATAATGATTATGCTCTAGGATTGGTTTTAACTCTTGGTTTTCTTGCTAAAAAAACTAGGACCAATTCCAATTGCAACATTCAAGTGCATTGTGCCAACAGGAACCTACCACGCATCCACGATGGAGATATTCTCTCTCTCCTATGTGTTGATCAACGACTATTATTATTTCACAAGACTTTATTGTCATCGACAATTTTGGCCAACACATTGTCTTAAGGACCTTCTATACTTCGACGATGATGCATCAAGAACAACATTCCAGATCTCGTCTCTAGAATCTCATCGTTTTTTTCAGACTTCTCTTAAGTCCTGTAACCCAGTCAATCCCGATGATAATTCCCCTCCTGAAAAAGGGTTGAGATTTACTCATCCAGTTGAATCAACAACTGTAATCTCTCAAAATGCATCAAATGATTTCCTTACTAGTTAATACCCATGTTAGGAACTTGGCCAGATTCATGGTTTCTTCAAGACTTTATCGGTCCTCAGGGAGTTATATGCCTACTATAAGACTATCAAGACTGACTAATATTGATCAAAAGTGCAAGATACCAGATATATAAAATATGCAGAACAGAAATAAAATGCTAGAAATGGCAGAATAACAATAAAATACCCAGCATAATCTTCACAATACACAGAAATGATATAACAATGGCAATAGAAATAGCACTTTGATCCAGAAAGCAATGTTCACAGGCCTCTTCGAGGGGGCAACCTCCAATCGAGCAGTGCTCTATTACAATAATCTCCAAGCTAGGGTTCTCATACCCTCGACCCTTATTTATACTAAATATGTCTATTAAGAGAAGCATCTAGAGGAAGATCCTTCTAGAAGTGGAAGCTTCTATTAGTTCTTCTTACATCCGCCTTATTATAATTTATTGAAAGGCCTTATTAATATTGACATTTATTACATCCAAATACATTGATCTAGCTATGTGCAGATTAGGACCTTAACATGTCCGCCCCCTTAAAAACAACCTTGTCCTCAAGGCTTGAGATGTGGAAACTGCTTCCGAATGGTAGCTGGTTCCCATGTGGCATTTGCTGGAGTCATATCTTTCCACTGTACTAGCACTTCCTTGATGGTTCTCTGATGTAGGAGATGCTCACGCTGGTCCAAAACTGCTTCTGGTTGTAGCCAAATGGATCCTTCTTCAACTAACTCTGGAAAGTTGGTTTGAATTTGGCACCTGGTTCTAATCACCTTCTTCAAGCATGAAACATGAAAAACAGGATGTAGCTTCGACTGACTGGACAGAGCTAACTGATATGCGACTTGTCCCACATGCTTGAGAATTGTGTAAGGGCCATAAAATTTGGGTGCTATCTTCTGACAATGCTCGGCCTTGAGGGAAGTTTTCTTATATGGTTGCAATCTCAGAAACACCTGATCCCCTTCTAAAAATTGACGTTAAGAGTGACCTTGATCTTCTTGCTACTTCATTCTATTCTGTGCCATAACCAAGTTCTCTTTAAGGGTACGAAGGATATATTCTCGAACTGTAAGTGTTTGGTCAACCGCCTGGACCTTTGAGGTACCCGGTAAGTATGAGAGAAATGAAGGTGGCTTCTATCCATATATTTCTTCAAAAGGAGTCATGCGAGTGGCTATATGGTATGTAGTGTTGTACCACCATTCGGCGAGGGGTAACCATTGAGCCCACTGGTGTTGTTTTTCAGAGGCAAAGCACCTTAGATATGTTTCCACACACTTGTTGACAACTTCCGTTTGACCATCCGTCTGGGGATGATAAGCTGAGCTGAGATGCAATTCTGTGCCTTGTAGCTTAAACAACTCTTGCCAAAAATTTCTTGTGAAATTTGGGTCTCGATCGGAAACAATAGAGTGTGGCATGCCATGAAGCTTGAAGACCTGGTCCCTGAAAATATGAGCCACCGTAGATGCAGTAAATGGGTGGGAAAGAGTGCAAAAATGAGCATACTTGGAAAGGCGATCCACCACCACCATTATGACTGATTTATTCCCTGATTTGGGTAAGCCTGTAATAAATTCCATAGAGATATCCTTCCAAATAGCAGGGGGAATTGGAAGTGGTTGGAGGGTGCCTGGAGATTTTACTGTTTCTCCCTTGTTGCATTGACACACCTCACATTTAGCGACAAACTTACAGATGTCCTGTTTCATACCATCCTAGAAAAAAGAACGTTTGACTCGGTCATATGTTTTGGTGAACACTGAGTGCCCCGCTGTGGGTGTAGAATGAAGCTCAGAAATCACTGTGGATTTGAGCTTGGATTGTTTACCTAAATACAAGCGGCCTTTGTATCGAAGCTCATCTTGGAGCCAGGAGTACCTTAGGGGAGTCGGAGCCTTGTTTTGCAGTTGTTGGATCAGATGCAAAATTTTGGGATCTTGAAGCCATTCCTGGTGCACATCTTGGAGCCAATCGGGTACAATGAAGGAAAGAGAGAAAATGGATCCTTCGTCTTCATATTTCCAGGACAGTGCATCTGCCACGACATTGTCTTTTCCCTTCTTGTAAATGATCTCATAATCATATCCAAAGAGCTTAGTCACCCATTTTTGTTGTTCCTGGGAGGAAATGCGTTGTTCCAGAAAGTACTTGAGGCTTTGATGGTCTGTCTTAATTTGGAAGTGTTGCCCCAAGAGATACGGATGCCACAACTCAACGACATGCAGAATCGCCAATATTTCTTTTTCATAAATGGGTTTGCCCAGATTCTTTTCAGACAGTTGCTTGCTAGTGAAGGCCAAAGGTCGACCCTCTTGCATAAGGACAGCATCGATTCCTTTCCCTAAGGAATCACATTCCAACACAAAGGTCTTTGTGAAGTCGGGAAGGGATAGAACCGAAGTGGTGCACATGGCCATATTCAAGGTTTGAAAAGCTTGAGTAGCTGCTGGAGGCCAAGTGAAAGAGTTATTTTTGAGGAGATCCATGAGAGGTGTTGCAATCTTTCCATAGTTCTTAAAAAACTTGCAATAATACCCTGTGAGGCCCAAAAACCCATGCAATATTTTGAGAGTCTTTGGGTGCGGCCAGTCTTGCATAGCTTCAATCTTTTTTAGGTCCACCCTAACACCATCCTTTCCCACCAGATGACCCAAGTATTCTACTTCTGAGGCGCCAAAAGCACATTTGGACTGCTTCAGGAAAAGTTGGTGCTGAGAGAGTAGGCGGAGAACTTGATCCACATGAGTAAGATGGTATGTCCAGGTTTTGTTATAGATGAGGATATCATCAAAGAAAACTAAGACAAAATGATGGAGAAAAGGGAAGAAGACATGGTTCATGAGGCTCTGGAAGGTGGAGGGGGTGTTA
>ML779949.1:399090-444777 GCA_009831015.1 Picea engelmannii
AACTACATCATTGAATTCCAGACGGACAAGGAAAAAAGAGATAGGGGGCTTAATGGGATAAGTCTTTTTATTATATTTTATTTACCCATAATTAATTTTATGGAGAGAAGTGGTTACATGAGATTGTTGGGAGGAAGGCCATGTGGTTTTTGTTTTCATGTAAATTTATAAACATACCTTGTGGGATATTTTGGGGGTTCACTTGTTCTTATTCATTCACTATTACACCCTTCTCAATCTTTCATTTTTTGGTGTCTCATTCTTTCTAATTCGTGTGCTCTTGTTCTGCACATGAAAATGAATGGTTGGAAGAGGAGAGCCATTGCTACATGGCTGTGATAAATTAGTGATCATTCTAGGAGGGAATGGATTCTTGATATTAATGGCAGTTCAGAAAGAACTATCCACAACTGAGAATCCTTAGAGTTTCTAGTAGGGAGATTTCCTAACCAGTAGCACTGGAGCTCTGGAGAGAAATGGGATAGCCTGAGGGACTGCATGGAAGAGAAAGGTGCTCATTTATTTGGGTTGTGGAGGATGAAGGGGAAAGAGATATGGAAATTAGGATTTGTTGTGTGATTGTGAAACCTGAGAGATAGTTAGCCAACTATTGTGTGTTTTAGATTTGGCCTAGGACATGTCCTTGTGGATTCATAGCCCTGTATCGGGGGTGACCTGTTGTTGAGAGTAAATGAAAAACAATGTCTATGGTTGGGAGGAATTTCCTTGGTCTACAGCCAGTTGGTGAATGTTTACTTGCAAATATAAGTGCTCTATGTGTTTTTTGTACAATGTATTTTTCGTTGTTTTAGCGTCGCCATTTTTCTTTCCAGTTAGAGTCGGTTCTAAGTCACATTGTGACCCATGCGTGCAAACATGTGAAGTCAGGTATGTACCACCATGAGGTCATGGTCAGCAAGTGGATGGTTGGACCTTGGAAACGGGAAGGGATGACAGAGTCCAAACTTGTATAAGTGGTACGGGTATGTGTTTTCCAAAGAGTTGAGTCTTGTTGAGAAACTAGTCTCTACATGCCCAGGTCGAGTCAAGTAGTTACTGGAAGTTGCATTGGCAAGTACAACATGTTATTATCAGTTCATCATGAAGGCCGAAGGAATGAAAAATCACATCGTTCGTATCATGCATGCCCATAAAAATTTATCGTATGTATCCTACACGCGGGGATTTTCCATGGAAAACCTGCAACTCGACTCGAAACATCTCGTCACCATGAATTCACTGCCCTCCAACACGATTATTTATTCTTCTCAAATCGTTATAAATCTCAGATTCTCAACACTCATTTCAGTCGTAGAACCAGGCCCACACTTTATTTTCAATTTTACTTTCTAGTCCAGTTGTTTCAGATTACCCCCCCCCCCTTTGTGCACCTACTGGATATACTATGCGTGGAATATACACTAGTCACTCCATGGCGAGCTCTTAGAGCGTAAGGAAAGGCACGCAGAGAAACAAAATTGCAAGATCCAAGCCACAAAATGACTGGGAGTCATTCTCACCCGTAGAGATCATTCCCGAGGATGTGAAAGGAGTTATTCCTTTACCCGCAAAGAAGACCAGATCAAACCATGCAAAACCTAAAGCAAAGGGTTTTTCACAAGAAGGGAAGACGATAGAAGCCTCATCTCCTCAACAGAAAATGCCTCAGAGGAGGGGTAGGACGAGGAAGAACAAAGAAGCTGTGGGAGATCGATTTCCAGAAAATCCACTTACCAGATTTACCAGATTGAAGGCTAAAGAACTAGTCATGTGTGTCATCCGGCTAGATCATCCTGGAGGATCAAGCCATGAAGACAGGAGAAGAACAAGAAAAGAAAATATCATAGGAGTGAATGATCAAGATCCATCTCAGTAATTGAAGCAGGAAAATCTAGTCATCGCTCAACTCTATCAGGAAAACATGGACTTAAGGCAACAACTAGTGACAAAGACCATGGAAGCGTTAGCAGTGCAGGGTCATGAGGGAAACATGGCATGGATAATAAGACAAATCAGAGAGGCACAAGACACCATTGTACAACTACGAGAAGAACAAATACTAATGGATGAAATGCATACAGAGTATTCTAGAGAATGGGAAGCAACCGAGAAGGAGGCTCGTGTGGCTCTCACCAGCGTGCAAAAAAATGAGCCTAGCTGAAGATTGTCTCTACATCTGCAAACACAAGACAAATCTTGGAAATTTTGAAGGACAAATTTCCCCAAATCACTCTACCTTTTTTGATAATGACCGCTTGCCGTGCACATTTTCCAGCAAATGAACGCACAAAAGAAATCAAACTGTTATAGCAGATAGCAAGTTCCTGACAGACACATGTTCGCTTGGACACCTGATCAAAGGGATACACTGACACATCTTTTTTTCATATCAAGAATTGACCAATGATCATATCCTCATGGAATATTTGCAGACGGTCATGAGTAAACAGACGTGATTATTGTCTATTTTTGGGAAGCGCCATGCGAAGAGTCTCCAATGCATGCCACTCAACTTTCCTAGTTTTAGGGTTAGCAGTTAGGAAGCAGGGTAGCCCAAGCGACACCCTCATTTATATATTTCATCTTTTTGATGTAAGCTAGGTTGGTTGGAAAATTTGATAGACGACAACTATTGTAAGTAATTTGAGTTTTTGACCGAAGTTTAATGTAAAGGTCCCGTAACTTGACGAAAAGATTCTAGTTGTAGCAGTCAGATGTATTGTGCCTCTTTCTTTGCGTATGTTCTTCCTGTCATCTTTATTCATATCTTTTTCTATCTATTTTGGAACAAATTTTTGAACCTATGGATTCACTGTGCAATGCCCCTTGTTCGCGCCACTTAGACAAAACATTTTCTTCTAAAGCTAACTCTGAATTTGCCCATAGCGATGCTCCGAGTTACTTCTTGTGTTTTTCTCCGGCCACACACACATTATGATTTTACACTGAATATTGTTTCTCGCCTAGAATTATCCTCTCAACTTCATTCATTGAGTCATTTGTCTCTGTCATTCCCTCAAATCGAATCCATATCCCAAGTCTTACTTTCTTGCACCAATATAACTAGAGCATGTTTTATCAAAGGTGTTAAATATAGCCACTGCTTTCAAATCCATATCCTATGTGGATACCGTGCATTCTGAGAGAGCCCTCTCCAGATCTGAAAGGCTAGTTTCGGGTCTCAAATTTGGTTGAAAAAGTTACCTTCGTCGTTTGTTTATGAGCAAAACAGATTTACGAAGTTCTAACATTATAGCACCACTGTCGGAGATGAAATTGAATAGATTTTCCCTAGGAGAACGACTAACGTTGCAGTTCGAACCTTAAGGGTAACAAAGGGAAACAAATATGTATCATATGAAACTCTTACCTTGGAGACTCCAGTCCAAAAAGACCATTAGCTCAAAGTAGCTCATTTCAGGAACCCTGGCTCCAAAGATGATTTATACTAGAGCAAATCCCGACCCAAACCCCACAGAGCCTATGTATGACCCCAAGATGATTATGCACAAGACTAGAGAGAAAGAACCAAACCCGTTCTACTACCTAGATAGAAGCCTGTCCTTGCCCAAAGATGGCATGCAGAGCATTGACGACCTTGAGTTTGATGCATTCTTCGAGCAAACTCTCTTCATGTCTAAGTCAGAAACCAGTTTGGACGAGATTGTTTTTGACGCAAAGAAATTCCAAGCCCTAGTATCAAATAATATCCCTTAGAATCTGAATCCTACTAGGTCTATGGATGCCAAATTTTCTCCCCTCATCCTTCCAGCCGAATTGCATGACTTGCCTCAGAATTATAGCCATAGAATCAGTCTCTACGATGCTGAGGGAAATGTTTCTGCTCAGAGGCACCTGGATTGGTTTAATGATTTCATCGACCTGGAAGAGGTGGACTACGTAGATGCAAAAATGAGGTTGTTTGAGCAAAGCCTTTTAGGAGATGTAATAAAATGGTTCAAATCCCTCCCGCCTGCGAGAATTCAGGAATTCATCGCATTCAAGACATCATTCCTAAATAAATAGGGGGACAAGAAAAACCTCCTGCAGCTACTAACACAATACAATAATATGAATAAATCAACGGAAGAGACAACGCAGGAATTCTCAGCCCATTTCCTAAAGGTGTACAACTCCATCTCTGCAAAATTCAAGCCATCCCCCAGTGCTGCGTAGTTGTTGTACGATGATTCCTTCAACAATGATTTCACCTTATTGTTGAGGGAAAGAAGATTAACGAGTCTAGATTCTATAATGAGTAACATTGTCGAAGTCGAAGTAAACATGATGGCATTGGGAAAAATAAAATCGAGGTTCAACCGAGGTGACAAAATACCCTAGGGAGATGCAAAACCATTGACGTCGTGTTCCTCATATGAAAAATTTGACATGATGATGAAGAGCATGGAGAAGTTGATGGAGAGAATGTCCATGGGAAACAGACCTGTTTTCCAAGAACAAAATGACCCACAACCTAGGAATCAAAACCTTAGAAGGGGTCAAAACCCTTAGATCAGATATAGGGAACATAAAGAGAAAAGGGATCAAGGTGACTATCAGGTGAGACCTCCTTTCCAAAACAACTACGTGGATGAGTATTTCGACCAGACATTCGACGACCAGATGCATTATTGCATTGACCAAAACCCGCGCATGTTCTTGAAAAAGAGCGAGAATGATCGGTATATAAGAAGAAATGAAGACTTTGTGCCAGAGACCGATGATTATATGATACTTGAAACAGATGATGAGCCATCTTGGGAGACATAAGAGTTCAAGAAAGGCTATAAAAACACCATCATGTAGTTCCATAAGAAGTAAAACCTCCGGAGCAAAGACATGCCTACTGAGTCGCAAAAAACGAACCCCATAAGGAAGCCTACGGTGGACACCCCTTCCATAAGCTGACCAGGGTTGGAAAACGTGACCAAGAACGTGATAGAGAAAACTAAGTCAAAGGAGGAGGTCCCCAAGAAAGCTCCTGAGAAAGGCAAGGAGGCGAGTGAAAAGGAGGTAGAGAAAACCTCTCCCCCTTTCAATTTTTAACATGAGATGGCCAAAATAAAAATATTTGTCCCATTCAATGAACTTATTAGAAAGGGTGAGTAACGGGAACAAATCATTAAAATGATGAAAACGGGGGGGGGGGGACACCCGATACTCTGAATATTCAATATGATCACCCCGCTATCCTTTTTGGTCTGCGCGTTGAAGAGACAAGTGATACTGAAGATGTCCCTTCATTCTATGTCAGACTGAAAGTCCATGACATGACCCTGCATAACACCATGCTATATTCTAGTGTGTCACACAACCTCATGCCAAAGGTGATCATGGATGAACTAGGTTTGGATGTCACCAAGCCATACAAAGACATTTTCTCCTTTGATTCGAGGAAATTCAAGTGTTTGGGCCTTATAAAAGACTTAGTTGTGTCAGTGGCTCAAATCCCTGCTAAGAACATGGTCATGGACGTAGTCATCACATATATACCCCCAAAGTTTGGCATGTCACTATCAAGGTCATGGGCTACGAAGTTGCAGGGAACTTTGCAGATGGATATGTCATACACCGCCATCCCTGTTTTTGGCCATGACAAAAGGTTGTACATAGAAGTGATGCTGAAATACATGGTAAGAAACATGATGTAGCCAAACAATCATCCTATATATGCCATCGACACTGAGGTGGGTTCTTCTATATTCTACAATGACCTGAGTTTCGAAGAGGAAGAGTCGACAACCATCATAACAACTAATGAGAAAACTGCGCTAGAAACAATAGAGTGCGTCGACCTGAAAGACCGCCCCGTAAATGGGGTGTGGAACATGAGTTTTAACGGTGCCATCAACAGAGATGGAGCTGGGGTCAGTGTATGGGTAAGCCACCCTAAAGAAAACACAAAGTTGTGCTCAGACAAGCTCGTGTTTAAATGCACTAACAACATGGCCGAGTATGAAGCACTAATCTTGGTATTGAAAGTTTTGAAAGAATTGGGTGCACAGAAGATAACAGTGTGCGGAGATTTTGAGTTGACCATAAATCAGGTAAAGGGTGTGTACCATACCAAACACCCTTGACTGAGAGCGTACAAAAATATGGCTTCAGACCTCCTCGAAGGTTTTTTAGAGTGTGACCTAGCTTCTATCCCTAGAGAGAAAAATCAGATCGCTGATGCATTGGCCACCTCGGCTTCAGTTTTTAAGATCCCCATATTTCCAAACAAAATATATGAAATCGATTTCAAGCATAAGCCGGAGGTGCCTGATAATATCAAACAATGGCAAGTGTTTGATGATGACAAAGAGGTGGAAAGGTTCCTCCTTATGAGCGACGATTTTTCCAATACAAATAGTGATGAGGAATGTTGCGGCGATGAAGATGAGAGCGTGTATGCGCGCAATAACGATGACCCTTTCCAAAACCAAATTGTGGGAAGGGACATAATAAAACTGAAAAACAATGTTATTCCAAAGGATTGGTGCTGCTCAAAATGATATTTGATGAAAATGATGTGGCTAAGAAACCCAAGATCATTACAAGCGAAGAAGATGTGGAAGACTATAACATCGGGACTGAGGAGAATTCTAAGATGGTAAAATTATCAAAGACACTTAGTCTAGAGGTCAAGAAAGACTACGTAAAGCTCATGAAAGATTTTCTGCACATCTTTGCATGGAGCTATGATGAGATGAAGGTATATGACATGAAAGTAATCCAACATGTTATCCCTCTCAAGGAAGATCAAAAACCTTTCAAGTTGAATTTGAGATGAATAAACCCACTGATGCTTCCACTGATCGAGAAGGAGGTAAAAAATATTTTCAATGCTAAAATTATTTTTTCTTTGATATTCTTGAAATGGGTAGCTAATATGGTACTTGCAAGAAAGAAAAGTGATGAGATAAGACTGTGTGTAGACTTATGGAATTTAAACAAAGTGTCTCTCAAGGACCACTATCCCCTTCCTAAAATGGACTAGATCCTGCAAAAAGTGGTGGGGTCCCAGAAGATGTCTATGCTAGATGGGTTCTCAGGATATAATCAGATCATGGTCCACCCATACGACAGAGAGAAAACAAATTTCACAACTCCATGGGGAACGTTCATGTATGCCAGGATGTCATTCGACCTGATAAACATTGGAGCCACTTTTCAGAGGGCAATGGACATCTTGTTTGTTGATGAAAAGGAAAAGTTCATTATGATTTATCTGGATGAAATCATAGTGTACTCTGCCTCCGACAAAAAGAATCTCGAGTAGTGGAAGAGGTTTTTCCAGAAGTACAAGAAGTTCAACATATCACTAAATCCAAAGAAATCGCATTTCAGGGTGGAAGAAGAAAAGTTGTTAGGGCACATCATTTCCAAGGAAGACATTAAGATAGACCCCAACATGGTTGAAGGAATCCTAAAGATCAACACCCTACACAGTAAAAATGAAGTGCAATCTTTCCTGGGAAAGGTGAACTTCTTGAGGAGATTCATCCCAAACCTGGCGGAAATCATAAAACACATAAATTGCATGCTCAGGAAGAGAAACAAGATTAAGTGGAACCTAGAGGCCAAAAGGTTTTTTGAAGATATCAAAATGGCAATGACTGAAGTACTTGTGCTATCCAAGCCAGATTTTATGAAATATTTCCTCTTGTTTTCATTCGCCTTAGAACACACTATTGTCGGCGTGCTGTTGCAGAAAGACGAGCAGGATTTTGAAAAACCTATAGCCTATTTCAGCCGGATGATGCATGACGCTCCACTAAGGTATGAAATTATGGAAAAATAGGCGTATGCCTTACTGAAATCCTTGAAAGAGTTCAGGACATACATATTGCATTCCCATGTCATCGCTTGTGTGCCTAGAAATTCAGTAAAGGATATCCTGACTCAACTTGACTCGGAAGGAAGGAGAGCCAAGTGGATAGTGGTTATGTGGGAATATGATCTTGAGATCAAGCCTATAAAGATGATCAAGAGTTAGGGTCTTGCAAAGTTAATGGCACAGTCGGACCACGATGCTGTAGGAATGAATTTCATCGTTGATCTATTGGAATGCTCTCAAGAAGAAAAATATGCTTAGGTGCCTCAACATTTCATTGATTCACCATGGTATGATGACATCATCTATGTGTTGGAGAATCTCCAGGATCCTCTGGGTGTGAGCAAGACCAAATCCAGGTTTTGCAATCTTAAAGAGGCTAAGTTATGCATTCTGGACAATTCACTTTACTGGAAAGACCCTGAGGGAATATTGTTGAGCTGTTTGTTGGAGGATGATGTGGAGTGGGCTATACAAGAATTCCACAAAGGAAAATGCGGAGGAAATCACTATTGGAAGACCACCGTGCAAAAAATCCTGAGAGCAGGTTATTACTAGCGTACAATTTTCACTGACGTGTATAAAGAGTTCTCTAGATGCCACAAATGCCAAATTTTTTATGGAATAAGAAAGATGCAACCCCTGCCACTAAAGACGATCTCGGTAGAAGGGCCTTTCATGTAGTGGGGTCTATATTTCATAGGGGAGATAAATCTTCCATCCTCCGCATAGCAAAAATGGATACTCATGGCCACCGAATATTCATGAAATGGATATAGGTGATCCCCACAAACCAAGATAATGACACAGTCATCATCCAATTTCTGGAGACAAGCATCTTGTCTAGGTTCGGGTTTCCCATTAAGATCATAACAGATAATGCAACTACATTCAAGTCTAAGAGGATGGATAAATTTTGTCAGGATTATAACATAACCCTGGGGAATTCCACGATGTACTATCCACAAGGAAACAGATTAGGAGAATCCTCAAATAAGGGCCTGACCAGGATCATCAAAAGTCTCCTACAAGACAACAAGAGAGCCTGGCATAAAAATCTTATCTACATATTGTGGGTTGATTGGGTTACCACCAAGAAGTCTATATCAACGTCACCTTTCTAGATCGTTTACGGTGCAAATGCAATATTCCCTACTTTGTTGGGACTGCCCATCAGGAAGTTGTTGCAAGAACATGAGGCTAAGCCAAATGATGCACAAAGGAGGATAAACCAGCTAATTCACACACAACATGTGAGGGAGCATGTGTATCATCGGTGGCAAATCCATTAGGTGAAGATAAAGAAATATTTCGATAAGCGTTCTAAGACAAAGGATTTCCATTTGGGTGATCTATTCTTGAGATGGGATGTGAGAAATGAAGACAAAGGAAATCACAAGAAGTTCGACCATCTTTGGACAGGCCCGTTCAGAATCAATGATCATTGTGGAAGAAATGCTTATTTTCTAGAAGGATTAGATGGAGAATGCTTTGGTTGGGGGCTATAAATGACAGGTTCCTCAAACATTACCTAATGGAATAAATTTCGTTTAAAGTCATTCATCATTGTAAATAGTCATTTTATTTTTTGCATCGAGTCAGTAGGTCAGCAAAAGATTGAAGCCCGAAGTGAAGGCCCTAAGTCTATGCTAAATTTTTAGAAGTTGTGTCGATAGGTTTAGTTTGTTTTCTTTCCGTCACTTACTTCTCTCAGTATCTGAAGGTCGAATAAATCCCAATGGTCAGGTACCTGGTCTACTATTCTTTGCTACCTCGCGGGGGGGATAACATCCCCGTTAGAGCCAGTTGTTAGTGCTGCCATTTTTATTTCCAGTTAGAGTCGGTTCTAAGTCACGTTGTGACCCATACATCCAAACATGTGAAGTCAGGTATGTAGTACCGAGAGGTCGAGTTCATCAAGTGGTTTGTTGGCCCTTGGAAATGGGAAGGGATGTCAAAGTCGAAACTTGTATAAGTAGTATGGGTATGTCTTTTACAAAGAGTCGAGTCCTGTTGAGAAACCAGTCTCTACATGCCCAGGTTGAGTCAAGTAGTTAATGGAAGCTGCATTGAAAAGTACAACATGTTATTATCAGTTCATCATGAAGGATGAAGGAATGAAAAGTCATGGCATTTGTATCATGCATGCCCAACAAAATTTATCGCTAGTATCCTACACGTGAGGATTTTCCATGGAAAACCTGCAACTCAACTCGAAACATCTCATCGCCATGAATTCACTATCCTCTAGAATGATTATTTCTTCTTCCCAACTCGTTATAAATCTCGGATGCTCAACACTCGTTTCAATCGTAGAACCAAGCCAACACTTTATTTGTAATTTTCCTTGCCATTCCAGTTCTTTCAGATCCCCCCCCTCTTGTGCGCCTGCTGGATATACTATGCCCTAAATATACACTAGTCCTGCCATGGTGACCTCTTAGAGAATAAGGAAAGGTGCACGGAGCAGCAGAATTGCAAGATCCAAGACCAAAAATGACTGGGATTCGTTCTCACCCATAGCGATCATTCCCAAGGATGTGAAAGGAGTTATTCCTTTACCCGCAGAGAAGACCAAATCAAACTGTGCAAAACCTGAAGAGAAGGGTTTTTCACAGGAAGGGAAGACGATAGAAGCCTCGTCTCCTCAACAAAAAATGCCTTGGAGGAGGGGTAGGCCGAGGAAGAACAAGGAAGTTGTAGGAGGTGGGGGTGAACCATGTATATGTGTGTTTCTCTGCTTTGTGTGATGTGTTGGTGTATTTATGTGTTATCTGCTAAGTGCTTGATATAGATAGATATGTTTATTCTTTGTTCTTATGATGAATCTGGATGCTAGATCTAGCTTATGTGAACATGCTTAGTGCTTGAATCTGCTAGATATGATCCATTTCCTTATGCTAAGTGCTTAAATACATTAGATCTGAATGAATGTTGTGATGCTTTGTTTTATCTGTAGAGTAGATATTGGTTAAATATTGGTGAATTGTTGGTGCTAAGTGCGCTATTAAGTATTAGAATCATAGATCTGTGTCCCAACTAAGGTTGAAGACACTAGAGTCCTTCAACCACCCCTACCTCTACCTCGGGTGAGACTTCATCTACTTCGCAGGTGTTGCCAAAAGGGCGAGTAGTTAGGGTTTTGTTGGTGTGTTGTTGTAGCGATGAACCTTGGGTCTACCCCTATGCCAACAAGCTACTTTACACCTATGTTCGAGTGGGTCTGTTTTCATACCCCTCATGTATTTTATGAGTTCCCATATCATGGGATGGATTTTTGATGTCATCCAAGCATGTGTCTTCCACCTGTGGAGGACTGGGATGATAGAGGTGCTTATATGATACTTTTGTATTTAGGCTTTGTCTTTGAGTGTATATATGTGTATATTGTTGGTATTGATACAACTTCATTGGTTTGGTCATGCAAATTTAGTACCCAGTGACTATGAGTAAAATGTTGCTTGGGGGTTGGCTGGCGAGCAGGTATAGGAGGGGTGGACCCAGAGGCATTGTCGGTTTGATGATCTGGGGGAAATCCTGGCACATGCAATGGGGCAAGGTAAAACACATGCAGCGAGAGTAGGAACAGTAGGGGGTCAGGGCAGAGTTGAGCCTGGGGCATGAGACCAGGATATGAAGGAGTTGCGGAGGCACCTTAAGGGTGTCCTAGATAGAGTTCCCGAGGACTTGTGGCTTCGGATCCAAGATGAGAGTATCCTGGAATTATGCATTGGTGGGGAACCACACTGGAGGTCATTGGTTCAATGGGAAGAAGTTGTGGGTGTGGATATGATGGGGAATATTCCTATTGTGAATATTCCTCTTGGGGGAGCTCCACCAGATGGTGATGATGTACCACACCTAGGGTCACCCTAGGTGGTAGGAGGACCTCATATAGGTTGGGCCTGATTTTGTATTATGTAGGATTTGTTTTGAACTCCATATTTTGTATAGATATGATGAGAGGACCTAGTTGTGGAGCTAAGGTGTATATGTATGTATTTTTGTATAAAAAACATGACTAATCTATATATGAGTAGACCTTTTGGGACATGTGTGTATGTATTTGATAATTATTTTTGTTTTATTTGTTGATGGATGAATGCAATATGTATGTTAATGTGATGAATGCCAATATAGTAATTGATTAGCTATGTTATCTTCCATTTGGTTGTGGTTTATAGTAATATGATCAAATGTGATTGACTCTAAATTTTGCAGTAGAAGTTTGACTTGCACGTACTTGTGATATAGGCATGGATCAAAGACATGATACATGTTGTTGAGCTGCTATAAAATGAGATGAGAAACACTAAGGTAATGAATATGAAGGTGACTAACCTCATAGAGGAGACTAATGAAGACAACATATTCATCTTAGTTATTGGTGGCAGGGTTGAGGCATATGTCGTTGGAGTGGAGAAACACATGTTCAGGGGTGTAAATGGCCCAGGGCATTGAGGTAAGATTCTTGGTCTAGCAGCTTGCTTCGTCCATGTACCTAATGTAATAAGTGAACGAAGAATTCATCTGTTGAAATAAGGACACTAAATTAGGCTCACATAATGAGATACTTATATCAAAAAAGACTAAAACAACTAGGAAAGAAAGGAAAACTTAAGGTAAAATGGCTATGGTCAGGGGTAGAATTATTTCAAGTATAACCCATTGACTGGGTCCTTGAAGGAAGGGTATTCAGGGTGGCCTAAGATGTAGGTACCCTTAGTAAGGAAATGATGGATGGCATAGGGTCCTCGCCAGAGGGATTCAAACTTGTCGTGGCTAAGGGTGTCGTGGGAGATATCGTAGGCCAACACAAGGTCTCCTTCAGTAAATGACCAAAGGTTAACTTGGTGGTCAAAGGTGGCTTTGGTCCTCTTTTTTCTACTTCATTGTTCTTTAAGGATGCTCTTCAATCTTCATCGAGTGATTCTAGGGTTAAAAACCATTGCTCAAGAGGTGGTGTGTTGGGTAAGAGCTCAATTGCGGTGCACAGTGTTGGGATTTCGCACTCAATAGGGAGTACTGTTGTGAGTGGGAAATCCCTCTATGGACTAGCACTTAGGGTTTAATTATGCATGCAGAAAAGACCTAAAGATTTCTACTTTCTACCATCATCCCAGAATTAATCCCCATTATTCTTAAGCAAATACATAGTTAAGAATATCAAGTGAGCATACCTTATTTTAGGCATTTGATGTAGATCCTTCCTCACGCTTGATCACTTTTTGATTAAAGCTCTCCTCCCAAGGCTGACCTACATTCACACAAAACAAACAACAAACTCCACATGCATTTTATATATATATTAATGGGTTAGAGATTCAATAAACAAGTATGCAATAAACCATGCAAACCTCATATGGTGGGACGAGAAAAGTATTTCTTTATTATTAACTTCAACAAATCAACTTACAATGATGAAGTCGGTCACTGTTCCATGAACCTGGTCCTAGGCTCCTCTTTAACTGTCCTCCAACTTCTTTGCTCTATCTTTCTCTTTGCACAAGGATGGATAAAGGGTTGGGACAAAGGGAATGCGCAATCGGGTATAATTTATTTACTATGATTCTTCTCCTCCAAATGGGACCCCTAACCCTTCTTTTATAGGCAAGAATAAGCTAGGTATTTGGATGAAACCTTGGCCATGCATGGCCAGAAGGCTTAGTTAACTCACCCAAAGTTGTGTGTTCCATTGACAACTTTCCTTTTCGTGCTTTTGTAGGTACACGCGGTTTGTTTTGGGTCAGCGAGTGTGTACACGCATGCAGTAATAGAGCAGGGCACGTGGGTCTTTATAAAAGGTGTTTTTAAGAAGAGTTGTTCAGCAGTGCTTTGGCAAAGAAGGAATCTGATATGGCCTGATGTCAGGTAAGCATGTATAGTGAAAATTAGGGTTATAACAGATGCCCCCTAATGTGTGAGGTCAGAAGAGCATATGATGGTCGAAATACATTAACAATCTTTACTGATGTGCCGAACAAGTGAGCCTAGGGACCAAAAATTGGGAGGCGCCGTCTGCAAAAATAACAATTATCTCACCGAGGCGGGAATACCCATGATCAGGATAGAATAAACTCATGGCTACCAATCAAATATACTGTAGATCCATGTCATATAACTATATAAAGTGTATCCACGAACAATACACAACGGAGCTACATCTCGAAATCAAAAAGATATACATGTAGAGTATCCATCTTCTTAGAAGCTGATAAGGCCTGATGGCTGGAGATGAGGTCTTTAGAGCTCGAGCAACAACTTCAAAATTTTCAAAACTTGGGTAGGAGTGTAATATGAGTGTACGACTTCACTACCCAGAGGTATTTGACAGCTCATCGGTCATGGACTAGAGAATCTTGATGATCAGACTGAAAGCTTCATTGATTTCAAACAAAGACTTGATTGGACGTTTAGGATGGCCAGGTATGAGGGAAAGAGACAAATTACAGAGGGGCTGACTCAGGCTTGGTAAAAACTTCCCTTGGACAACAACACGACAAATGATGAGACTTAGGAAGCATGGAATTAACATAATTTTACGAGGAAGGAGGCAACGCAAACTCTCCATATGTTTGGAAGAATAACCAAACGGAGGAGGACACATCTTTATGTAGCGAGAACAACTTCCTAAGGTCATATTAAATCCCATAGTTTGATGAACAAACGGATAGATGTGCTTCATCCAAGGGTGACTTATTGTGCTGCCAATAAAGAAAATACTTTTCCCTTCCTCTTTTTGGGGTATATTTGATTTTTTTGGTCTTTTTCAATGATTTTGGAAAAAAGAATAAAAGAATGTTACATTACAATGGAGGAGCGAGTGTTACAAACATTCAAGTTCAAGGCGCAAGGAAAAAACTAATGTTCAGAGCAATGACGTGCGGGAAAAATCCTCCACAGGCCAAAGGTGTTAAGACACAGAGGCAAAGTGCTACAAGGCTTGCGTATAAGGTATGATTAAGATGGTTCATTTGAGAGCAACATGGAGCCCGCATTTAGAGCAAAGACACAAGTATGAAAACACGGTTAACAAAACACACAATGGTAACATCCTTCGATGTAAGTTTAATGAGCCCAGAGAAGGTAAGATCGACGGTTTTTCATATTTAGAGAGTCTGAAAAAACGTAAAAGGAGACTCCATTGGGGTACCTTTTTCGAAGGTAGTCTAGTCGGTTCAAAAAAGGGGTAAACTAGCACCAACAAGACATCTATTCAAAACCATTTTAACGAGTGTGATAAAGACAATATCACTCTGCCATTTTTTCAATTTTAAGAAGTCTGAAAAAAGGTTAACTATGGACTCCGTCAGGAATATTATTCTGGACTAGTTTAACGAGTGTGAAAGAATAAGGTCACTCGACAATCTTTTCAATTTTAGGGAGTCTAAAAAGAGCTTAACTATGGACTTTGTGGGGGTTCCTTTTTCGTAAATTTAGTTCCTCAGGCCTGAAAAAGGGTTAAAATGATACCTAAGAGTACTCTTCTAGAGAACTGAAGTTCCATAGAGTATACCTTTGTTCGTACAGTTGATCGTCTGGACCGAAAAAGGGGTAAACTACCGTTGGACAGATATGACTTCAAATTTCAGTTTAACAAGCGTGAAAGGCCACAAGACTACTCGACGATCTTTTCATGTTTAGAGGGTCTGAAAAGGGCTTAAAAGAAGACACGTTATGTCTTTTGGGAGTCTCGAGGGTGAGATCAAGAGTGAAAAGGAATCATGCAAATGAGGCTCAAACTCATAATCTAGAAAAAACAACAAGGACTCCCAAGCCTACATTGATTAGAGACAGCATGGACACCATAATGCAACCAGGATCTACCTAGGGCATCCATGTTACGGTAATATCTACCACCAACTCGCGACACTTCTAAAGCAACAATGATGCTTCTATGTCGCAACCTGATGGTATCAATCCTATGGCAAAGGAAAAAAGACAACGAGATACAAAAGTCAGGGTAGAAACCTAACCTACATGCTCAAGTTCATCATCTAAAAATTTTCCACGGACCATCAAAAGTTACCCAAAACTCCAAAAAAATTGTCCCGATAACCGATCATACCCCTCCAATGCAGCTCTTGAATCACTCTAAATGTTTTTTTTTTAAATAAAATGATAAGGGGGGCCAAAAAAATGACAAAAAGAGACCAAAAAGTCTATAAATAGAAGTTGCTAGCTCATTATCACCATTGCTGATTTGGAAATTGACTCTGGAGCCAAAATACCCCCTTTGATAAAAGTGGTGATTTCGGGAGCTACAGTGGACGAAACGACCATTTGTCTGGACCAAGTAAGTACAAACTCTCTTATCTTGCAATTTAAATATTTATTTTTTCTTTGGGTTCCATGTTTTGGGGGGGCGTCGACCTTGAAAAGGTCGGCCCTAGGTCCACGCGGGTTGTCTTAGGACAAGCCACGTGTACATTCGAGCAGAGTAAAAATTTCACACATGTACACACAGCTGTCAGCATTATAGCCCGCTTGGACCCCCTTATTGAATGAAAAAAGTTTAAAAAACAAGGGTTAACCCTCTTGAACCTTGGTGTTTTGTAGGATGTATGTTCACTAGAGAGAAAGAGAGTGTGAGTAGGTTAGTGAGTTGGTCGGGGAAGACCCCAATGCTGTGGTTTCCTTGATGCAATGTGGGTTGCTCAAGTTATTCTTATGTCCATTTATGCAGGAATGCCTTGGTTTATTATTGGCATCCGAATGAAGAGGCATTTATGTTAGAGGGGCAGTCACTGGTTCCCATGACAGAGGATATATATTTTTTGAATGGCCTCTCCAGGAGAGGGGAACCAATCAACTTTCCGACATTTCCTTTGGGGACGCATAACATAGTGGAATTGATAGGACTTTACTGTGAGGTTGGTACAGACCACTCGAGCTCATGGGTGCCCATAAGAAAGATAACTAAATTATTGCTGCAGGCGATTGTGTTTATTATTGGAGGGATTACTAGTTCTATGGCTCTACATTAGGCGTCCCATGCACAGATGAACTGTGCATTCCAGTGCTTAAATGCACAAATATTTAACTGGACCACAACATTGTTAGATTGTATGAAGAGGCAGTTGACAGATTGTCAGTCGTGGACACAGAGGAACTTCAGGTTTGGGACCATTCTATGCTCTTTCTTCTTTGAAAGAGTTTTGATCTTTAGTCCTCAAGTAGTGGTACAAGGACATCAGGCCTCTCTTCCTACAATTTGTAGGTGGGCAGTGTTACTGCCACGATAGGGTGGTGGAAGGACCAATGAGTCCTTCGACGATGATTTCTTCGCTTGGTTGTCACGACAGATCCCATTCATAAAGGATTACCCCTATGATGGGATTGATTTCTCGAGAGATCCTGAGAAGCCGGTACCTCTTGGTGAGGAGCGAGGAGAGATGGGTAAGTTTACATCATTGTTTTGTTGTTGTTGTTTTTTGTGAAACATATGTAATTTTTATGTTGCTTTTGTTATATATCATTTGTTTTTATACCAGATTATTTGATGGATATGTGTTTTTTGTGTGCAGATGTGGGACCAGTGCGACCTATGGACTATGCGAGGAATAGGCATCGTCCTCAGCCAGGGGTCACACCTGCCTCTCTAGGGGGACCAGTAGTATCAAGAGATCTTCCAGCCAGGGAGGCTGAGAGAGTGTTGAGACGAGTCGAACGGAACTTTATTGCGCTCACCCACACGGTCCCTATGGCAGAGATTGAGGATCTGTCACCATCTATGTAGCCTCATGTAGTGGGGGCACCATGGACGTGGGTTCGATTGTTTTGGTGTTTGGAAAACGTTGTTGATCAGTACAATAGGGCCCACAGGCCCTGACCTTAGTTAGACTTTTCACGTACCAGGAACACTACTTGTATATATTTTTTTAGGGCATAAGCCTCGTGACTCGTTATTGGTCATATTTTTGAGGCGCTTGTGTCGACCTATGTACTCTGGTGACTATGATGTTATATATGGATTTTTATGTCTTTTTGTGGCTTATGGATAGCTTTTGCAAAAAATGTATTTACATGTTTATGTGTATGTCCTTTCTTATGTGTGCAAGATGCCAATCTAAAATTTGATTAGCTAGAGTATCTGTAATTTGGTTCAATCTCCTAGGAACATGAAAATATGTAATATAATCAAAGATTCATTCTAACAGATGTACCCTAAAGAATCGTCGGTGTAAAGTCGGATCATGAACATGGTATACTCTATTTAACTGAGACAGAACCAGCTGAGTGTCGAGATAGACCCAAAGATGAGAGATACCAAATGACAAGGCGTTACGAAGCAACTCAATAACTGCACTATACTCAATGACATTATCTGTGGTGTCACCTAAGAATATAACTTCGGAAGATAATAATTGGCCTCGAGGTGAAAAAATTATCCAAGCTGCGTAGGAAAGCCTCCGAGTGTGCTGGCTAGCACCGTCTGCGTACCCAATGAACACCTCGGATTCACTTGACATCTGCCATAGTGACGAAAGATACATCAAAAATGACATGTCCATAACACTAAAAGAAAATAGAAAATAATAGTACAAAGACTATACATATGTTACAAAAAGTTAACCATGGTGCCCTGCCTATGAGTAATACTTATTGAGATAGAGTCCATTTCTAAGCTCTGCCAAAGCATTCCCTTCAAATTCAACTAGACAATAAGCGTCCTTTTTTAGAACCTCTTTTATGATGAAAGGTATGAACCACATGGGTTTGAATTTTCTTTCCCCCAGGGGGTCCTTATCTTGGTCATAGACCAGGACAAGGTCGCCTTCAGTAAAAATGCAAGGATGAATGGACCTATAATACTGACACTTGACTTTATGTTTGTGAGCCTCGTTGGCCAGGGCCGAATCATGATGCTGCTCATTGAGCTACTCAAGGTATAATAACCTCTCTTCAAGTGGAGAAGTGTCTGGCAATAACTGTACTGCCAACTTTAGGGATAGGATATGACATTCGATAGGCAAGACTGCTTCCATCCCATAAACGAGTTTAAAATGTGAGAAACTGGTTGTAGTCTCAACAAATGTTCGGTAAGCCCATAATGTTGAGTATAACATCAAATGTCGATTTGACTTGGCTGAGTTGATCGTTCGATGTAGGATGGTCTTAAGAGATTTATTCACAGCTTCCACCTGACCATTTGCTTGGGGGTAGTAGGGTGATGAATGCTCTTGCCGTACAGGCTTGGCATCTGGATAACTTGTGATTTCATGTTCAACTATTTTCAGATCGATGTCTAGAATTTCCTTGTAAGACCAGGCAAAAATGTCATGGAATTCTTTAAATAGATCTGTGTAGATTTGAATCTCTCCGGGGGAGTAGTCAACTCTGACAAAAAAATTCTCCACAACGCCAGGGGTTCTGGAGATATCGATTGGTATGGTTTCAGCAATGGTTTCCATATTACCCTCAGCATAGACCTCATGTGTAGCTAAGGGATTAATAGGACAAGACCTATCTCTAGTGATAGTTAAGGTGAATTCTCTGGCCTCGATTCTGCTTAACCCTGGGAGTATCTATCATCTATGATGAAGACCATCCCAAGGTTTGTCTAGACTAGTCATTGATTCAATTACTTCTTCATCAAACGAAATTACTAAGTCTAACAAATCGGTGTCAACAAGAAAACCTTGAGCCCAAATAGGCTCTAGAAGCGGATCTAACTCGTGTGCATGAGTTGGATATAGGTTGGTTGAAGCTTGTTGGACTAAAGACTACACTACTTTAGTTGTGGACAAGGGCATGGCAATGCCTTGGGTGCCCTGTCCCCTCCCTCATGGCTAATGGGGAAGGAAGTATCCACGGATCGGTGAAGTAAGTCATGAGAAATGACAAAACTTGGAAAATCTCAACCTTATGGTGGTCGGATATGAACTTGACATCGCCTTGAGGGGGCAGGTAATCGAAGGTACCCATCAAAGATGGGCACAAACCAACCCCTACGTTGACTATGCCTGGTTGAGGATTATCAATCATCGAGACCGCGAACACCCCCAATGAAGGGTCAGGTCTGGAGAAAGAAAATTGATCAATGGTCACAATCCGGTCCTCGTGTGGAAACAACAAGACCTGGAAAATTGTAGCAACCACTGCTTACATGGAATAATTCCAACTCCTTCCTAACAAGAGATTGTAGTTGAGGGATGCATCAAATACTTCTACCTCGACGCACATGGTCTTCCCTCCCAATTGCACGGGAAAAGAGGGAATGATACCATGTGGTCGGAACTAACGACCGTCGAAAGCAGTGAGAAGAGTAGGCGACAGAGACAAAATGGGTTGGTTAATGGCCTTCCAACATGCCAATGACATAACACATGTTGAGGCACCCTCATCAACCACCATGTGAAAAATATTTCGAGTAAAAGTTTTCATGGGGTGAGCCACTACTATCTGAAACTCTACGTGGTAAGGCAGATGAGGTTTTAAGTCCGTTGTATCTAGCATGATGGTACCCAGATTACAAGTCTCGGTAGATCCTAAAGCATTTAACAAATCTTTCCTCTAGGAAGGGCAGCTTTGGAGGACCTCCAAAGCGGACATCGCACAAGGGGTTTGAGAAAAATCCTCCACCACATAATAGTTATGGGTGACCCTTGCATTTGGGTTGTGAGAATCATTTTTGAACATGCCTTTTGGGATGCATGTCATTGTTTTTCCCAAACTCTTCTCAATATATAGAGGAAAAGATGGGAGTTCGGCTTCTTTAACCTTCTAGGAAGTGCTTTGTTTACTGTAGTCATGTGCTCTAGTCAATACAAAAGTATCACCCTTCATCATATATACATTCGTGGATGCGGGATTGTTCAAATATGGAGAGGGTCCTTGAATGCCCCCTTCCGCACTTCTAGAGGCTTGGGTTAGGTTTTTCCCATGCTGAAATGGATTGGTTAACACAACAGGTTGTTGTTGTGTCACAAAGTTTTGGGCCTCTGCAAGTCGAGGACATTGGTGGGTCAGGTGGTCTTTCGTGCAAAGGTTGTATGGATACCTCAACTTTTGTTTCTCAGTGTTCTTCCAGCATTATCAGTGGGTTTCTTATCCACCTTACCCTTCTTTCATTGTTTGGCTAGCCGTTGTGTGTTGTATAGACAATTGCTGCAATTGCTTTGGCAATTGCTCAACAAGTTTTGTTTGTGCTGAACCAATAATACCATCAAAATGTGGTCCAACTCTCTATCTGGTTTTATCAAGTATTGAGCATGGCACATCTGGAAAGATCTCATATAATAAACTGGACCGAGAATAGATGAGATCAAGATGTTGAGATCTCATAATGGTGTCTTCTTCGAAAAACACTCCTGATGTCGTGACGTCTTTGGATAAGTGTGGGACTAAAGACTTAATGAACCACTCGAGAAGCAAGGTTGGTGGGACTGACACCTTAATTAAACTCTTCCAACGTCTCCTTTCTCAGATGTGATCAAAGATATGGTCCACTTTTTTCTATGCGAAATTGGCTAGAAATTATGTGCCATTGTCATATCTCATAGCTAATTGGAAATGGTTTAGGAAGGCCATTGCCAATTCACCGAAGGAAGAGAATATTGAGTAGTTGAGCTCAATGTACCATTTCATGAAACTCCCAATGAGAGTATGTTGAAACAATCGCAACTTCATGGAGTCATCTTTCAATGATTTAGATGAGCACCAAAGGTGGAAGGTAGTCACATGATCGCTTGGATCTTCATTCGTCTTGGCTTCGAACTTTGGTATGTTTGAAGGTAACTTCATCGGCATAGGGGGCCAACATGGATCATGACAGATAGGGTCATTCAACAACCTTGTCAAGTCTAGCAAATGCAAGGTTTCCAAGAAAGGTAGTTTGGGTTGTTGGTGATAACCTAGGAAAAAGGGACCTGGGGTTTGACTGGCACTAGGTTGCCAGAAAAAGTTTGGTTGTTGGCCAGGGTTATGGTAAAAACCATGGCCATGAATAGCGTATGGATTCTGCATGTGTGGAGACATCATCGGCTGATTCCAAAAATAGGACGTAGATGGATGGGTGTGCATTACATTCGGAGGACTTTGGGAAGGGTTGCCCCATGTTGATCTCATGGGGATAGGCATAGTACCTTGTCTGGGGTTCCATTGACTGTGGAAAGAATTTCCCCAGACCAACATTCTCGACGAGGGAATGGAACCCTGCCAGGAATTCCAAGGCCCTGATGCAGAAGAAGTTCCTCGGTTTGCTTACTGTGCAGGAGTAGTACCCTGCATAGGAATAGGTTGTCCAAAATCGGGGTTGCCCCCGGTCGAGAAAGTAGCTGATGAGAAGGTGTTGGTACCAAATGCATCGAACAAAGAAAACAGTGTCGAACCTACCGACATATTATGAGAAGGCGGTCCTTGACTCCCTGCTCCAAATAAACTATGGTGTGCAGGTGGCCTGGCGGATTGTTGATGTGTGCCATCGAGCGAAGGGGATGAAGGAGGTATATGACCTCCCCTATAAGGGAAATCATTAAAAGGAGATGAAGTGACACAAACTCTCTATCGACCCTCGGGTCGATGTCCACTCATAGGATCATTCTTTATCTCCTTTGAGCCGGATCGACTCTTTCGATTCCCTCCTGGAATAAAAAATTATCAGTCCACAGGTCCTTCAAGAAGCTCCCCTAGGTGAATAGCACTAGGCATGAGCTCCACCTCGTCCAAGTGACCACATCTCTATAACCAAGGCCCAATTCCAAAGGCGCTTGTCGCAACTCGCAATCTCGCGAGTTCACGAGTCAAAACTCTTAACTCCTCCTTTCCAAATTCACGATACCTGAAATGTCGATACGGGTATAGCTCCTTCCCTTGTCAGCACCCTGCATGCGTGACCACCGGCTAGGCTTAATTCTAGCAACTCTCGCTACTCGCCCCTTCATGAGTTTCAATGTCAAGCTCCCGTGCTCTTATCTCATGAGTTACCAAGACGCGAGAAGTCAACGGAATGATGACTCCTTCCACTAGGCAATGCGTGTCTAGTCATCTATCACATGGGCCCACCTTGTGGTTCTACCACATTTCCCTCATGCCATCTTCGACACTTTCTGACTTTGATCCCCCAAAATGTTGCCTCCTTTGTATCCTGACACCCAAAGTGCCAAGATCTCGAACTCCTCGATACTCCTTATCGCAACTCACGACTTTGGGACTTTCGAGACAAAAGTCTCGACCCCCTATCCTCCAAATTTCTGAGGTGTTGAATTCTGATGTGTTATAAATGAGGGTCCCACAACAAAACTTCTCACCCTCACAGGACTTCACCTTTTGCGATCTCGCGAATCTTGGCACAAGGTTTTCAACCCTTCAACTCACGAATCCAGGAAATGAGAGTTCGCGAGTGATCCAACAACCCTTACTAGCTTGGATCCTACGGCTCTATTTCCCTTGAACTTAAAATTGAAAATAGGCTTACCGTAACTCCCCTGCTCCTCTGCACAACCTGACGGCTTTCGAAACTTCACGAATTCCCCTTGGAGAATTTCGACCGTCCAATGCCTCCTTGACAACTCCTGCAAAATGAAAAAGGTATTCCTTCACAGAACTTGTCCACCTGCAAAACAACTTCACTACACCTCCTTTCAACACTTCGAGGCACTAGCCCTCTTGAGCTTCTCTTTGACAACTTTGAAGACCCTATCCCTCCTGAGCTTGATTGAAAATTCCTCAAGTACTCTGGGGATACCTTCTGCACGCACTCCTTGTGGCACTTCTTCAAATACTCCTAATTATTTGAACTGGTTGACTCTGTGCAACTCCTTGTGACAACAGTATTTCAACCACTCCACCTTAGATACAAGTTCCGAGGTCTTTATCAGCCTGTGCACACCTTGCATGGCTCCTGTGCTTAACTTGCACTTCTATGAGAATGAGAATAATTGTATCTCTCCTGAGTTTTTAGAGATTTGGACTCTGAACCCATCAACGCACTCCTTGCAGACACTCCACTGCACTCCTTTCAAGAACTCTTGCTCAGATAGAGAAACAATTGAAACTAATTCCTTACTCTCCCTCTCTTAGATTTCAGACATTTAACAAGAAATCATACATACACAGCATCACATCAAATGTACAATAGAAAGAGTAAAACAACTATAAGCATGACATTGAGCATATGCACACATAAGGCGTTATAATACCATGAGTCTGGAATCAAAGCTTCATATATTAAATTCAGACTTTTGTACATGGATTCTTCTACGCAGCTCTCTACTAGTATTCTATGCTCTATGATCTTCTTCCATTATTATTACAATTATACAAGGGAGGGTGTCTATAGTTGTTTTCCCTCCAGCTCCTAAAACTATCTAATCTAGAAATTTAAATCTACCTACTTACATTAACTACAAATAAATGCCTCTATCTACTACAGATGAGAGTGGATCGCTCAAGATCTATTTACAATTTGAAAGTACACCCTTTCTTAACTATTTCACTTATGTTTGGTGTATCAAACTGCAAAACATTTCAAACAATTCATCATGTGTCAAAATGTGTTTGCGTTTGTCCCACGTTCGCTTGTTGTTGACAATGCTCCTGCATCATACTCCCTCGCTTGAAAATTTTCATGGGCTCCTATCCATGAGCTCTCGCTCAGTCTGCCCATGCTTTTGAATCTCTGTTTCATTCTCCTACTAGGCATGTTCAATTGGATGTCCCTTCCACTTGATCAAGTATTCAAAATATTCTTTTCTCCTGGTCCTCTTACCGACTCTCTTATCCAGTATTCTCTCCATCTATGGCTTTTCAGCTACATGCATTTGTTTAGTCTACGGAACTTCTGGTTGTTCATTGTCTACTCCCGCTTCTTCATCCTTATAAGGTTACAAATCTAAGACATTGAATATTGGTGAAATTCCAATGTCGTCTGGTAATTCAATCTCATATGCATTTGCCCCAAATTTCCTTATGATCTTGCATGGTCCAATTTTCTTCATTTTAAGTTTATTATATGTCCCCCTTGGGAACCTTTCCTTTCTCAAGTGTGCAAGGATCAAGTCACCAACTTCAAACTGAAGTTCTCTCCTATGTTGACCTGCTCTTCGCTTATACCCCTGGCTCGAATTCTGCAATCGCTCCTTCACTTGGCTGTGAAGATCCTTCATTGCTTCTGTGAAATCCTCTGCACTAGCACATCTAGTCGCAGTCTGTTCTGAATCTCTCAATTCAGAAACTCCTCTTGGCTACATGCCATAAACAATTTGAAATGGACTTTTCCCCATGCTTCTGTTGATTGAATCATTATATGCAAATTCCACCTATGGTAGAATATTGTCCCACTGACTGTGGTGTTCTGTCACCAAACTCCTCAGCAAGTCTCCCAAACTTTTGTTCATGACGTTTGTCTGTCCATCTGTCTAAGGATGATAAGTTGAACTAAATGATAAGTTTGTTCCCAACTTTTTCCATAAGGTTCTCCAGAAGTGTCCCACGAACTTGGTGTCTCGATCTGAAACTATGCTCCTTGGTAAGTCGTGAAGTCTAACAACTTCTTTGAAAAACATATTCGCAATGTGAGTTGCGTCACTGGTTTTTTGACACGGTATGAAGTGTGTCGTCTTAGAAAATATATCCACCACTAAAAACATCGAGTTGAACCCTCTTTTTGTTCTCAGCAGCCCCAATATGAAGTCCATGCTTACTCCATCCCATGGCCTCTCAGATATGGGTAACGGTTGATATAAGCCTACATAATGCCTCTTTCCCTTTGAATGATGGAAAATCCTACATCTTTCCACAAATATTTTGACGTCTGCTCTCATTCCTGGCCAAAAATATGACTCATTTAACTTTGAGAACATCTTGTCATGACCAAAATGCCCGACCAATCCTCCACTGTGTTTCTCCTTTAGCAAATTCTCCCTCATGGAGCATTTTGGAATACAAATTTGATTACCCTTAAACAATAATCCTTCCTGGATCATGTATTATGTCCATTGACTTCTGTCCCTAAGAATTGGATTCTCAACTGCTTCATACACCTCCTTAAAATCTGGATCATCTGTGTACATTTCCTTAAGGTTATCAAAACCCGAAGTTTTGACTCTGAACTCCTACAATAACAAACACTTCCTGCTCAAAGCATCAACAACTTTGTTAGAAGTTCCAGAAATATGCTTAATTACAAAAGTAAAGTTCTACATGTATTTGACCCATTTAACATGTCTTTGATTCAACTTCTCCTGTCGAGTCACAAATTGAAAAGCATGATTGTCACTGTATAAGACAAACTCCTTAGGAATTAAGTAGTGTCTCCATTTCTTCAATGCCTGGATAATTGCATAGAATTCTTTATCATATGTAGAGTACTTCATTTTGGCTTCATTCATATTCTCGCTAAAGTATGCGATAGGCCTGTCTTCTTGACTCAAGATTGCCCCTATTGCAAATCCATGTGCATCACATTTTACCTAAAATGTCCTCTTAAAATCAGGCAACACCAAAATTGGTTGTTCTGTAATCTTCTTCTTCAACAAATTGAAGCTTTTCTCTGCTTCTTCCATCTAGTGAAAATACTTGTGTCTCTTCTTCACTGTGTCCATCATTGGTGCACTAATTCCACTAAAATTCCTAATGAACTTCCTGTAGAAACTAGCCAATCCGTGAAAGCTTCGAACTTCAAAGATACTCTTTGGTGATGGCCAATTCTTAATCACCTCCACTTTATCTGGATCCATCTTCAACTTATCTGCAGAAGTAACAAACCCCAAATAAATGAGCTCAGTCTTCATGAATGAGGATTTCTTCATATTTATTAGCAACTTCTCTTGTTGTAACCTCTTCATCACTGTAGTCAAATGTTTCAGATGCTCTGCTTCTGTTTTACTGAAAATCGGTATGTCATCAAGATACACAATGAAATTTTTTTCGATGAAATCCTTCAGGACTTCATTCATTAATCTCATGAAGGTACTTGGTGTGTTTGTTAAGAAAAACATCATAACAAACCATTCATACAAACCTTCATTAGTCTTTAAGGTTGTCTTCCATTCATCTCCTTCTCTCATATGAATTTGATGATAACAATTTTTCAAATCAATCTTTGAAAAGAATCTTGCCCCACTCAAGAAATCCATCAAATCATCCATTCTTGGTAATGGAAATCTATACCTGATGGTTATATTGTTAATGGCTCTTGAGTTTGTACACGTCCTCCAGCCTCCATCTTTCTTTGGACTGAGCACTGTCGGAACAACACATGGACTCAAGCTCTCTCTAACCAATCCTTTGTCCATCAAATCCTGAACTTGTCTCTTGACCTATTTAGTCTCCTGTGGCGTCAATCTGTATGTTGCTTTGTTTGGTAAACTATCTCCTGGTATAAGATCAATGTGATGACTTATACTTCTAATCGGTGGCAACGAATGAGGTAGTTTGTCCACGACTATATCAGCAAATTCCTCTAGTAGGTTCTGGATTTCCTCTGGTAGATCATCCACTCTTATGCTGGTCAAAACAATTCTAGGTTTCCTGACCATGATGAATTGTGGATATTCCTTCTTCTTAACCTCCTTAAGAAGTTCCTTCCCACTCATGAGAAGTACAGTGTTGCTTACTTCAGGTTTCACCCCTTTGTCCTTAATTGGCAACAGCATGTGAGTTCTCCCATTCTTCTCTAAGTTGTATGTGTTCTTTCTCCCATCATGAATCACATTCCTGTCATATTGCCATGGTCTACCCAGCAATAGATGACAAACATTCATGGGAATGACATCACACAATATCTTATCGTTATATCCTCCTATTTTGAATTCAACTAAACATTGTTTAGTGACATTTACCTGATGTCCTTTTTGTAGCCATGAAACTCTGTACGGACTTGGATGTTCAATAGTCTCCAGCTCCAGCTTTTCTACCATCTCTGTAGAAATGAGATTGTCTGTGCTACCATTGTCCACGATGACCTTCCATACCCTGTCTTTGGTATTGCAAGTAGTCCAGAAAAGACCGTTCCTTTGCATTGGATTCTCTGCCTCCTTTTCTGGCATTAAGAGAACCTTCCTCGTCACCAGTGATCTTCTACCTTCAACATATTCTACCTCAAAATTCCATCTCTATGGTTCGGCAATGTGAGTCTCACCACCTTCTTTCTTCTTATCTGGACATTCATAAGATTTGTGTCCATTATTTCCACATGTGAAGCATTTTATCACTCCACCTCTGCCTCTTCCTCTTCCTCTAGCGCGAGGAAAAGTGTTGTTATCATCATACTATCCTCTCTGTGATCTTCCACCTCTCTCAGGTTGAGGTTGAGGATTATTCCACTCTTCCTTAGGCTTCTGATTCCTATCTTGGACAACTGTTTTTCCTCTGGGATAACTTTTGCCTCAACCTCTTTGACTTTGCTTTCGTCTCAGCTTCTCTTCAGCTTTCAGAGCCATATGATAAGCATCTTCGATGGTTCAAATGATCATCATGCTCATCTCATCCTGAATGTCATATCTCAGACCATTCATATACCTGGCAACCTTTTCATCATCACTTTCGTGATGACCTGCCCTGATGTTTACCTTGTAGAACTCTTCAGTGTACTCCTTCACTGACATCAACTTATGTCTCAAATTATGCATTCTTTGAAACAGAGTAATTTGGTAATCCTTGAGTATGAATTTCTCCTTCATCTTCGTGACTATTCTATCCCAACTCCTGATTTTCTGCTTTCCCTTGCAGCGTCTATCAGCTTGTAGTTCATCCCACCACAATGTTGCATGTCCTTTCAATCTTGTGACAACATGTTTGAACTTCTTGTCTTCCTCGACATCTTCATAGTCAAAATACGTGTCCAGAGCTCTAATCCAGTCTAGAAGCTCTTCAACATCTAGGTTTCCTTCATATACTGGAATTTCCATTTTTTCTCTAGCACCCATTCTTGCAACAGCTCTGAGTAGGCGTTCATTTGCTGCATCCTCTGTTGCAACTTCTTCTCCTTCATGTTTAGCCTCATCTTCACTTTCAGATTCACTGACATCTCCAACACCGACTGTGCACCTTTGTTTTATTTCCACGTCCATGAGTCGGGCACGTATGTTATGTATCTCTCTTTCCATGGCTGGATTTGGCACCTTCCTACACCTTTCTCCTGGCATTTCCCTCTTCTCTAGTGGATTGGGTGTTTGCCTATCTCTTCTTCTCGACAACATGGTAAATATTTCTTTTCCCTACTATAGAAAGCAAAGAAATATTTATGGGATCTGATACCAGAAATGACACAGATGCTTTATCAACCCTCGGGTCGATGTCCGCTCACAGGATCGTTCTTTATCTCCTTTAAGCTGGATCGGCTCTTTCAATTCCCTGTTGGAATAAAAAATTATCGGTCCACAGGTCCTTCAGGAAGCTCCCCTAGGCGAATAGAACTAGGCGCGAGCTCCACCTCCTCCAAGTGACCACAACGCTATAACCAAGGCCCAATTCCAAAGGCGCTTGTCGCAACTCGCAATCTCGCGAGTTCGTGAGTCAAAACTCTCGACTCCTCCTTTACAAATTCACGATACCTAAAATGTCGATACGGGTATAGCTCCTTCCCTTGTCAGTGCCCTCCATGTGTTACCACCATCTAGGCTTAACGCTAGCACCTCTTGCTACTCACCCCTTCACGAGTTTCAACGTCGAGCTCCCGTTCTCTTATCTCGCGAGTTACTGAGATGCAAGAAGTCAACAGAATATCGACTCCTTCCACTAGGAGATGCGTGTCTACCCGTCTATCACATGGGCCCACCTTGTGGTTCTACCACGTGTCCCTCGTGCCCAGATTCGGCACTTCATGACTTCGATCCCCCAAAATGTTTCCTCCTTTGTATCCTGACACTCGAAGTGTCGCGATCTCGAACTCCTCGATACTCCTTATCGCAACTTGCGACTTTGGGACTTTCGGGACAAAATTCTCGACCCCCTATCCTCCAAATTTTTGAGGTGTTGAATTCTGACGTGTTATAAATGAGGGTCCCATAATAGAACTTCTCGCCCTGACAGGACTTCACCTTTTGTGATCTCGCGAATCTTGGCGCAAGGTTTTCGACCCTTCATCTCGCGAATCCGTGAAATGAGAGTTCGCGGGTGATCCAACGGCCCTTACTGGCTTGGATCCTACGGCTCTATTTCCCTTGAACTTAAACCTGAAAATAGGCTTACCGTAACTCCCCTGCTCCTCTACACGATCTGATGGCTCTCAGAACTTCACGAATTTCCCTCAGAGAATTTTGACCGTCCAATGCCTCCTTGACAAGTCCTGCGAAATGAACAAGGTATTCCTTCAAAGAACTTGTCCACCTGCAAAACAACTTTTCTACACCTCCTTTCAACACTTCGAGGCACTATCTCTCTTGAGATTCTCTTCGACAACTTCGAAGACCCTGTCCCTCCTGAGCTTGATTGAAAAATCCTCAAGTACTCTGGGGATACCTTCGGCACGCACTCCTTGTGGCACTTCTTCAAATACTCCTAAGTATTTGAACTGGTTGACTCTGTGCAACTCCTTGCGACAATAGTATTTCAACCACTCCGCCTTAGATATAAGTTTTGAGGTCTTTATCAGCCTACACACACCTTGCATGGATCCTGTGCTTAACTTGCACTTCTGTGAGAATGAGAATAATGGTATCTCTCCTGAGCTTTCAGAGATTTGGACTCTGTACCCGTCAACACACTCCTTGCAGACACTCCAATGAACTCCTTGCAGGAGCTCTTGCTCAGATAGATAAACAATTGAAACTCATTCCTAACTCTCCCTCTCTCAGATTTCATACATTTAACAAGAAATCATACATACACAACATCACAGCAAATGTACAATAGAAAGAGTAAAACAACTATAAGAATGACATTGAGCATATGCACATAGAAGGCGTTATAATACCATGAGTCTAGAATCAAAGATTCATATATTAAATTCAGACTTATGTACATGGATTCTTCTACGCATCTCTCTGCTACTCTTCTATGCTCTATGATCTTCTTCCATTATTATTACAATGATATAAGGGAGGGTTTCTATAGTCGTTTTCCCTCCATCTCCTAAAATTTTCTAATCTAGAAATTTAAATCTACCTACTTACATTAACTACAAATAAATGCCTCTATCTACTACATATGAGAGAAGATCGCTCAAGATCTGTTTACAATTTGAAAGTACACCCTTTCTTAACTATTTCACTTATGTTTGGTGTATCAAACTACAAAACATTTCAAACAATTCATCATGTGTCAAAATGTGTTTGCGTTTGTCCCACGCTTGCTTGTTGTTGGCGATGCTCCTACATCATGAAGTTCCTCCCATGTGGCCTTATAGAGAAGAATTAGAGCTCCTTGCCCCCAGACCTAGAGTCTTTAAAGTGGAGTAGGAAAGTACAGGACTTGTACCTGAGCTAGGCATCCCGTATGAGAACAGAGGGCCTGTCTCACTTGGTGGGAAAGGGGTTGTTGCTGCCACCATAGATGGGATCAGACCACTATGCAAGGTAGAGGTGATCGAGACCATGGTGGCTTGGACCGGTGATGGTGTGTTAGGAAGTGGAAACTCTCCTGTGGTGACAACCGTAGTGGGAATTGAAGAATTCCCACAGGGAGTGATAGCATTGGTTTCCATTGTTACATGCGACACTGTCTAGCATTTGTAAGGGTGAATCGGTACAACGATGGGTGATAAAAGATGAATGGTTGGAGTTTCAGGTGGAGCAAGAGATTTTTCTCCAAATTCTAAAACGATTGTTTCATCCGGATGTTGGTTGGGTACAATTTCTTGTGACCCAGTCGCTTCAAAAGACCCGTGTTGGTCTAGCTTTCACCTTAGTGGTGGCGGGGGTGGCTCTAGTGTAACAGGTGATAGGACCAGAAGCCTTCATGACAAGTGGAGCTCGTGATCCTACACTGTGTGAGAGGATCAAAGAAACTCTAGGGCTATCTATTCGTTCAAAAAACAACACACACTAAAAAAATCCCTACAAGATAAAACAAGCAAACACTAAACTAATTGGAAGAATAGTTACAACAACCAACACTAGAGAAACTTACCGATGCAAGTGCAACTCGAACACGGAAGCACCCTCTAGGTATACTCTGCAAAGCGTGGCCTGATGTCTATCCTAGGTATCGTGGTATACCCCTGCAGTCACCTATGTATGTCCCTAAAAATATAGGCAACTAGGTTGCCAACGCGTGAACAGTCACCAGGCGGGTACATTCGAAAGTCAGGTAGACCACAGTGAGCAGGGTATCGAGCTCGAAACCTGTCAAGGGTATCGAAATCAAGTGGTCCGGAAGACAACTGACGACCTCGAACGGATTCAAGACCCACGAAGCTCCGTGGCAAATGCAATCGACGGAATCCCAAGACAAGCCCTCTATATGTGTTCTCCACTACGATTGGTCTAGCTTTGGAGGGGTTATCTCCGCTACCTTCCCACACATGACCTCATATTTATCCCCTGTGTTAGAGGGGGGTCCCGGATAACTTTCATGATATTGGACTTTGACACTCCCTAACTCAGACTCCAATGTTTGATTTTAATGGCCTTGAAGAGTTTCCTCTTCAACCTAATTCAAGGCCCTAACCCTAAACTAGTTGGTTGACCCTACAAACATAAAAAGTCTAATGAATTTTAGATTTAGCGTTAATTTTTATTGCTTGTCTTAACTCAAAGGTTATGATAGTGAAACTAGTGATGTTTGAAAGACGAAAGAAAAATAAACAAAAAGATGGAAACAAAAACCTTTACTTCACTTAACTCTTAAACAACTTTTCAAACTTAAATTTTTTTCTAAGATCTTTGAACAACAAACTCAAAGCAGTATTTCTCTCGACTATGAGCTACTTATGATCTAAGTAAACCGTCAAGAACTTATGAAAGCAAAGACTTTTCCCTGGTTACTAATGCAAAACAACACTTTTTAACCAACAAAGAAATAAAAGATTTTTTTTATTTATTTGAATGCTCACAAAGAAAAAAGGAAAAATATGAACAAGTCAAAGACAAGAAAACTTTCTGGCCTAAGCACAGATCGTAAAGAGTCACTTTAAAAAATCACACACAAGCAAATTAAAATTGGACTCTCGCACTTGTCTAAAAACCCTATAAAAAGAAAAAAATTGAGGAAAACTTCTAAACGAAAAAAGAAAGCAATTGTTGTGATCAAACATAAGTTACTGAACACTATGACAGAGACCCAAACTTGAGAGGTATAATTCTTGTCAAAATAAAGGATGACTGCCTTACCTTCAACAAAAATTCTCTCCATAGGCACACTGCTGACAGTTCCACAGCAAGCGTGTGCATGCGAGCTGTGTAAACTCAGAGTGCATGTACAGGTGTGCTGGCCTTATACAGGCCGTGTGTATATCTGAAACTCTGAGACAAATAAAAATCCAATCAAGCTAACCCAGGCAGAGACTACTGGTACTGAGAACCAGAATCTTTTGAAGACTCAAAGACTTACTTTAATAGAAAAAGAAAACAATTCAAGTAAAACTTCATAGAACAAACCAATCCGAGGTAAAACCTAAGCTATAGATTGCAAACAACAAATAATAGAAAAAGTTCCAGAAAACCCCTGAGAAGGACTAATTCTGACAGGGAAGAGGATGACTGCCTCTTTAAAAGAAATTTTCTGGAATCATACACGCGACTGTCACCTCCTCAGCTAGCATGTACACACAGGCTGTGAGAATGCAGAGCGCAGTTATAGGCATGCAGACCTTATACATGCCACGTGTACCTCTGCGGGTCTCAGAAAAAAAATACGGTCAAGCAAAGAAATAGAGATAACTAGTATGGAGGACCAAAATCTCTGTTAGCTCAGAGTTTTGCAGAAACTTTAAAATCAGTAAAAATGAAACCAATTCTTAAAAATACCTGAAAATATTCCCAGGAACCCTAGAGATCTCTCCAGTATGGTCACCAATTATGTTGTGAGTGGTAAATCCCTCTATGGATTAGCACTTACGATTTAATTATGCATGCAGAAAATACTTAAAGATTTCTACTTTCTACTGTCGGCCCAGACCTAATCCCCATTATTCTTAAGCAAATACATAGTTAAGAAGATCAAGTGAGCATACCTTATTTTGGGCGTTTGATGTAGATCCTTCCTCACACTTGATCTCTTTTTTATTGCAGCTCTCCTCCCAAGGCTGACCTACATTCACACAAAACAAACAACAAACTCCACATGCATTTGATATATAGATTAATGGGTTAGAGATTCAATAAACAAGTATGAAATAAACCATGAAAACCTCATATGGTGGGACAGGAAAAGTATTTCTTTATTATTAACTTCAACAAATCAAATTAAAATGATGAAGCCAAGCGCTGCTCCATGAACCTAGTCCTGGGCTCCTTTTCAATTGTCCTCCAACTTCTTTGCTCTATCTTCCTATTTGCACAAGGATGGCTAAAGGGTTGGGACAAAGGGAATGCGCAATCGGGTATAGTTTCTTTACTATGATTCTCCTCCTCCAAATGGGACCCCTAACCCTTCTTTTATAGGCTAGAAGAAGCTAGGTATTTGGATGAACCCTCGGCCATGCATGGCCAGAAGGTTTAGTTAACTCACCCAAAGTTGTGTGTTTCGTCGGCAACTTTCCTTTTTTCATGCTTTTGTAGGTACACGTGGGCTTTTTTGGGTCAATGAGCATGTACACGCATGAAATAATAGAGCAAGGCACATCGGCCTTTATAAAAATTGTTTTTAAGAAGAGTTGTTCAACAGTGCTTTGGAAAAGAAGGAATCTAAGATGGCCTGATGCCAGGTAAGCATGTATGGTGCAAATTAGGGTTATAACAAGTACAAATTTGATGTCCTGGAATAAATGGAAGGGTTTGAAACCGGTGGCTTTTTTGACAACTATCTGATATGCCCATAAAGTTTGGAAAAGCATATGATGCCAATTGGTCTTGTGTTTGTGAACTATGCGTTGAAGAATAGTTTTGAGAACCTTGTTGAGGGCCTCGACTTGCCCATTGGATTGTGAGTAATAGGGTGAGGAGAACTCATGGGTGAATCCTAATTTTGATGATAGCTCCATGAATACTTCATTCTCGAAGTGCTTTCCGTGGTTGGAGACTAGTTGTAGGGGGACCCCGAAGAAGAGAGAGAGGACATCATTGAAGAAAAAATGTGTCATTGTGTTGTCTGTATTGTTGAACGTGGGAATTTATTCATCCCAATTAGTAAAGTAGTCAACGAAGACTATGATGTAATTGTGTCCTATGTTGGACGGAGGGTTTCATGTCATGAAATTGATGCCCCATTTACAAAAGGGGTCAGTCGTTATTACGGGGTGCAAGAGGGTAGGTAGTGTCTGAGTCTTATGCATGTATAACTGAGATTTGTTGCACCGTTTAACTATGTGTATACAGTAATGAAACAATGTGGGCCAAATTTAGCCCACCTTATTGATCTTTTGAGCAATGGACATGCCGGATAAGTGACTGTCGCATGCCCCATTGTGGCAATCATTTAGAACTATCTCAACCTCTTCCAGGGTGAGGCAATGTCAAAGAAGAATTTCAATGCCTCTATGGTAGAGGAAATATCCTATGAGGAGGTATTGTGAGGCTTGGTGTCAGGTATGATGGCGGTTATCCTGAGATAGGTGGGGACCAAATTTTTAGGTTCGGAGATAGACCAAAATATTTCCATACCATGGGTCTGTTGATGATATGAGAAATAAATGCTCATTAGGGAAATCCTAATTGAGCGGGGGGTCTGAAGATTCAGATGAAAAGTCTATGAGGAGTTCATGAGGACAAGGGATTTCTTTCTCTTTGGGGTGGTAAACGCTAGGTCGTATTCTTGGAGAATGATGATCTAGCGAGCAAATTTTCCATTGATCTGGCGATTACTCAAGAGGTAGTGCGTGGGGTTAGAATCTATGACTAATTTGGTGGTAGTATGAAGAAATATATAATGGCACAACTTTTGAAATGTCACAATGACTGCGAGGGCTAGCTTCTCCTCATGATTGTACTTGAGAGGTGGCGCAGAGATGTTCTTGCTAATGTAGTATATAACATGTTCTCATTGGTCGTCGTCAACCTGAATGAGTACTCTAACAACCAAAATGTCAGAGGATGATAGGTAGAGTATGTAATCCCTATCATAGTCTGGGGGACTAACCAAGGGGGCTTTGCTAAGTGCCTCCTTGAGTGAATCAAAGGTGGCTTGGGAATGATGGTCCCAATGAAACGGGATGTCAAGGCAATGTAATCGTAGGAATACGTGGGTGCGAATGGAATAGTCAGGGACAAAACGTCATAAGAAGTTTGCTTTGCCTTGGAGGATTCACAACTAGCGCAAGTTCCTGGGAGGGGGGATCTCATTGATTACCTGAAATTTAAGGGGGTCTATGATGATGCCCTGCTGGGATACTATGAATCTCAACAAGTGGCATGCAGTGATGCAAAAGAGACATTTAAGTGGGTTGTTCCATATGTTGTACCTTTGAAAGCATTCAAACATGATTCATAGATATTCTATGTGTTGGGAACATTTCTTGGATCGAGCGGTGAGGTCATCAAAGTAGGCTAGGACGACGTGAGCGAGATTGTGGAAGGTGTATGTCATTGCATGTTGGAGAGTGGCCCTGAATATTTTAAGTCTGAAGGGAATGACATGATAGGAAAAGGTGCATCACAGGGTTGTGAATGCAGTTTTGTATTGATCCGCATGGCAGATTTGGATTTGGTTGTAGCCAGAGAATCCTTCCATGAGGGAGAGGACTTCATGACTAGTGCAGGAATCAATGACTTGATCGATGAAGGGGGTAGGGAAGTTGTCTTTTGGACAAGCTTGGTTTAGGTCATAGAAGTTTGTGCAAACTTGAATGGTGCCCTATTTTTTATTGATAGAGACCAAATTGGAAACCCGGGATGTGTATGCAATGGGGTATATGAAGCCAGTTTTACGTAGTTTTTTTATGTCGGCTTTGATTTCCATGGATTTGGAGGGGTGGAGGGGGCATTTCTTTTGGCAAACGGGGGAAATGTTAGTCCAAGTTTCAATGTGATGTTCAACAATGGTTGAGTATAACCATGACATTTCAGTGTATGACCAGGAAAATACGTCCCGATAGTCCTGGAAGAGGGATTTGTATGATACAATTTACTCTCAGGAGAAAGCTTCCCCTAGGGTGATTTCTTCCACGATATTGGGTTTGACATAAATGTTGATCTTGATGGTGGGTGAGATATTGGCCATGTTACCTTCTTCAAACATGTCGGGGGTAGGTATTGGATTCTTGAACGAATCTACATGGCCAGAAGGGATGAAATATTTCACTTCGATGGTATATACATGGGCGTCTGTTTGTGGTTGAAAGGAATTGTACACTAGAAAAAAGGATCGATGATGAAAAGAATCCCTGGGGGAATTCGTTGCGCATAGAACTTTATCTAAAATCTCTTCATCGAACTAAAAGGTGATGGAGTATAGGGAGTCTGTAACCGCGGAGTGTGATGTGTCGAGAATCATGGGGGGAGTTGGTGAAGGTTGGATATCATGATTTGTCCCTGAGGTAGATGGACCTATGGGAGAACAATAGGGACTGTTGGTAGATGTCATGAACCAAATATCCATATATGAACTGGGTGTACCATGGTATGGAGGAGGGGGAATCTTTTAAACTAGTGTTACAGGAGAGTTGGGGGGGTTTGGGTAGAAGTCCATGCATTGTGGTAAAATGGAAAGAGGGGTCACCATATGGGGGATGAGTCATGGGGGAGGTATGCCATGAATACTTGGATGGTGATCGTTCACTGTCGGGTTCATCGGGGTTGGCACACTTGGTGGAATGGGTGGGATGGAATCCCTCTAGCATGTGCATCCCTCAATGATGAGTGGACAACGATATGTGTAATGGTCCATCTAGTAACATAGTGCACAAGGGCATCACATGCTCTCGTTTACTGATGTAGAGACATAGAGAATGTCAGTAACTGTTTGTACCAAGGAAATGGGTTGGGATGATTTGGGTAATGTGGTCTGGTGCACTACTACAAGAGTGTCTCAAAATTAATGGAGGGTCGGGAAATGGTGTGTGTAATGGATGTATTGGGAACAAATGGCACAAGCATGCCCAGTTCTCAAACTGGGAGGTTTGGAGGAAGAAATTTCTAGGGAGGCTAGTGGGATGAATGGTGTAGGGAGTAGTGGTGTATTTATAGGTTTTGGAATGAGATTTTGTAACTCGGGTAAAGCAGGGAAATATTGGTAGGGTGTCCAATTGTGTTGCACAATGCACATGGAGGTGGTATGCGAGGTGGGGAAGGGATAGAAGGTTCCTTATTTTTTCATGTGCCTCATTGGTTTATTGTAGTTCCCCCTATTCCATAGGTAGTTTCTCTTATGGTGGTAATATTTCCTCCAACTGTGTGACCGATTGGGTGAGTGGATGGATGAGCCATTGATCGTGATAATGGGACCATGGGTTACAATGGAAGAGATCGACATGGTACCATAGCTGGTGGTTCTAGATACCATATAGGGATGGAAATGGCCATATTTGTTAAGGTGATGGTAGCAACAACTTGATATGTTTTTACTCCTGGGGGAGGATAAAACAAGGGTATTTGGGTGATGGCCTGTGGGATTATCTTCCAAATGGGTATTTGAACCACGGGTGGTAGACTCTCTGATGTTTTGTCCTAAGGAGTCTGTATGGGGAGTTCAGGGTGATTTGGGAAGGAGTGGTGATGGGGTATGATGAGCTCTTAATGGACGGGGGGTCTGGTATCTCTACTCTATCAGTAATGGCAACACACACAATAGTGGTGTTGGGGTTTCAGTGTGGGAAGCCTTGGTATGTACCAATCAAAGATGGATCCTGAAATAGCCCCGATCTATTGTATATCATTGGGAAAAGGTCGACACTTGACCGAATAAGTGGTAGGATGTTATCATTGTGCCCTAATTGGTTGGGTTCATGGTGGGTCAATTAATCAATGGTGACAATTTTCCCATTGTGAGGAAAGACCATGGTACGAAATATCGAGGAAGCTACAACTTGCATGGCATACATGTAGCTTCGTCCAAAGAGGATATGATAATCCAAATGGGCGTCAATGACTTCTATGTAGATGAGAATTGTTTTACCCCCTAACTCGATTAGAACGTTTTGATACATGCCTTCTGGTTAGGATGGTCAACCATCATAAGCTCGCAGAGTGATGGTGGAGGGATCAAATCAGGTGAACCGAGTTGTTTGCACACTGATTTGGACATGATGCAAGTGAATGTGCCTTCTCCTATGATGCAACGATGGACCGTGATATTTCATATTTTGACAGGAATCTGGAATGTGACTAACGATGGGAGTCAAGGGTCTACTCTATCTAAATCAAATGTGATTAGATGGTTAACTTCAAGATCTATTTCCCCCAATTATGAAAGTAATGTCTTTCATTGGGAAGGGACTGTTTGAAGGACTTCCATAACTGACATGGAAGAGGGTCATTGATCAAGATCATCAATAAGACTATAGCTATGGGCAGCCCTAGCATGAGGGTTATGTACATTCTTGCGCAAGGAGGCACGATGCATGTGGGTGATGGCTTCAGTGTTAGGATGAGAGATCATTAATGGTTGTCCAGTTGGTGGTTGGGGAGCATCCAAAGTGGTAGGTAATGGATCAGGGGATGTACCGTATTAATGAATACACATTTCTAATAGGATTTATTCTTCAGTAGTTAGGAAGTTAGTGTGGTTGATGGTGTTCCTTAGGTGGGTTTTTTCAGGTGGAGGGAACTTACCCTATGGGTGTGGGCGTTGGACCCCCTCTGGTTAAGTATCAATGAATCCTTCATGTGGGATAGGGTTTTGTAATACCACTGACAGTGGTGGTGGGATATAAGTGGGGGGTCATTGAGGTGGATCTTGAGGATTGGGATCCCATTGAGGATTAATGGAGTCCTTCATCTTTTTATAGTTAGGGATTTGAGGGAAATGGTGAGTGTAATGTCCATATTCACCACATAATTCACAAGGGTAATTGGTTCGAAGGTTGGTATTTCTCCCTTGCTGTGGTTGGCCATTATTATTTCCCCCCTTGGGGGTTTTGGTTGGGTTGGCACTGGTTTCCCCCAGCTTGGGGATTTTGTTGAGGGGGGTTCCTTCCTTGTCCCTAGTTCCTATTATTTCATTTCTTATGCTTATTTTTAGGTTGGTGAGGTGAATTGACCGTATGCAACTATTCAAAATCTTGAAGTTGTTGAAGAGGGTAAGGTTGGATGAAATTTACCCCCGCCTAGTGTTGTCCATGTGGGGGTGTGACGGGTTGTGATGGACCTAGGAAGGGATAGTATGGGTTACCTTATGGGGTTCCATATGGTTTGTAAGAAGTGGACGTGGCTCCATTATTACTAGTTGGATAGGATGTTGTTGGTGGAGGAATTGGTGGTGGGACAAGGATTGGTTGGGGAAGGGATGTGGGCAGACGATTACCCATGGGGGAAAGGNGGGGGGGGGGAGGGTAATATGAAGCTCCCCCATATGGTTGAAGGTATGGATTGGTTCCATATATGGGTATTGGTTGTGTGTGTGGTTGAATATGAGCCATGGATCCAATCAACCCATCAACAATGTGTGATGTTCCAATTTTTTCTTGACTAAAGGGTAAAGGACGAGGAGAATTTGGAAGGAATGTGTATAAGTACCATGATTAGGAGTAGATGAGGTCAAAATATTCTTCCTTAGTGATGGCTTCATCTTCATTTTTGGGGAGGGTTGTGGCCACATCTTTAGCAAGGGTAGGAACAATCGATCGAAGGAACCAATCTAGCCTTTGTTGAGGGGTGGTGTCTTCTTTATGAAGGTTGTGACATCTACGTTATTCATGAATATGGTCTAAAATGTGAGTAGTGGTGTTTTGTTTGCATTCTGATAGGATTTCAGACCCAATATCATGATGGATGGGAAGTTGAAAAAATGACAGGAATGCGTTGGCTAATGATTCAAATTTTGAGTGGGCTTTGGACTTCTCGTCCATGTACCATTTGGTTGTTGTACCAGTGAGGGTTCTCTAAAATAACCATATATGAATGGAATCTTCCATTATTCTATTGGAATAACACCACAATTTGAAGGACATGATGTGGTTGGCAGGGTCCTCTCCGTCTTTTCCTTCCAACTTAGGGATGTATGAAGGTGTTTTTGTGGGCATATTCGACCAAGAGGGGTCATACAATATGGGATCATTTGTCAGTTTAGTTAGATAAGATATATTAAGTGAAGCCAAAAAGGGAATGATAGGAGTGGGTACTACCATGTTATGGGAGGAAGTGGTTCCTTGGGAGCTTATGCTTTGTGACGAAGTATGGGCTCTACCTCCTTGTGGTGGAGGGTTTGTTTGTGAGTTTCTTAGGATATTGGTTCCGAGAACAGTGGCTCCTAGTAATCCTGAGCCTAGTACCGTAGCACTAACTAGTGTATGTGATGGTACTACTGATGTCTCAATGAAATTAAGAACACCATCCAAAATTGGGCTAAATTTCTCAAGCGTCTAGAATGGCGAGGATACTATGGTTCCCCTATAATTCTATCCTAGAAGTGGGTGTGTGTAAATAGTGGTGAGGAATGATAGGAAAAAATACTTTCAAATTACTTTAAACAATGTATTCATAAGAGTGCATTCGCTTCAAGTGGTGAAAATCATACAACTAGAAAATGTGAAAAGTGGTTTTGTTTTTTTGTAACTCCTCATGGGGGAATAAAAATAAAATAACATGTGTGATATCTAACATAACATCCTTCCTCTTAAACAACACTAGACCTCCAAAAAATCTCGCGACAGTGGGGTCATAACCCACTTGAGGAGAAACTAGTGAAGGGATGAACAATTAGTTATAATGATGGATGAAGGGGGCATACCCCAGAAGTACTGGTGATATTTCCCAACAACCATTAAAAATCTTACTAAGATGTGATTTCATCCCACAACCGCCACCTTGGGTTGATAAATCCTAAGTTTTGGTTACTAAGCTACCTCCATCAAGAACAACATTTAGATTTTTGACATCAGAAATCAGTCACGGGCTGGATGCTTTCCAAGGGTTGGGTGACCCAAGGATGCATGCACAAAACAAATGGACCTTGACCTTCAACCCTTCATAGGTGTCTCCTTGCCTTATGGTATAGGAATGCTTGAGTGGGAAGATTTTTTCCCCCTAATTCACAACTTTCTAAGTTTCAAATGAGAAATGATGATGGGGAGTTATTTGGATCCCTATCCCCAAAATAGTAACTTAGAATACCAAATTCTTTTGTGTTCCTCCTGTGTAGGTTAGAAAGTGGGTTGATTATGGTTGTTTTTATAATGTGAAATATGGTAGTGAAGTTGGGGTCATGGACCAACTTCATTCTTTATGAAGGTTTTCACAAAGACCCTTTTCTAAACAAATGAAGGCTACAAGAGTTTCAAGTATCTAGAAAAAAGGTTTTTGAATGAGTGAGAGTGTGTGCAGGGAGTGGTGATGGTGAAACAAGTTTTTAATAAATTAAATTCAATAGTTTAGCATGGTGTAAATCGTGTGGTCCTTGACTTATCTTGTTTAGATAACTTACTAAATTTGTTCAAAATGACCCTTGCAAACGAAAGGAAATATTAAGCTATGGCGGATATCATCATCCTTACTTGGACCCTTTATCTTCCTAAGGTGTTTTGTAATCTATAAAACTTGAAACTAGTCCTATATTCTGAGCATGTGGGAATGTGTGAGCCCTTACAACTTCGATAAACTCCTTAGGTGACTTACTCTAAAAAAAATTGAAACTATCCTAGAATTGCATGCATGTGGGCATATGGGCCCTTACAATTCTTTTAATATTAATTTTCAACAAGTGAGTTGACAAGATTGGCCTCCTTTTGAAAGTGATTTGTTTTACCAAGGGAGATGGAAACTTATCTAAGAAACCTATTTTTTCTGATTTCCAATATCACACTAAGGTGCAAGGAAAGAGCATACTGCAAGATTGGTTTAGATGGTCTTCTAGTCCCGGTTTAATGTGATGACTTTGTAAAATGAAAGCTTTGTTCTAAGATTCAAATGCAAAAACCCTTTTAAGCCATCCACGTGAAAACCAAGGAAATCAAAGATATTGTGGTTCCTTTTAATCCACCTAATTATCTATGTGTGATGTGGGTCTAATGTATGAAAGAATCAGATCTCATATTGCTTGTGTTGGCTTTTACAAAGTGATAAAATCAGATCTAAACTACTAAGTGGAAGTGGGCAACTCAAGCCTTACAATTTTGCAAACATAAGATAGGTGCATGACATAATCAGAAATAGTCGTGCACAATGCCTAGACCACGTAGTTAGAGAGTTATGATAGAGCACAAAAGTGTGTGGACTATGTGTTTTTTCATCCCGAACCCGCACGCACATAGAGAAGTTGTTAGAACAAAAAATTTGAAAAAAATCTTTGACTATGGGGTGCAATCCTACTCTCAAACGCTGAGATTAGGTCGGTTTTGACCCCTACACATGGAAACAAGTAAGAAAGAAAAATCTAAGAGCCTAATTGGGGAGATTTTTTATTCAAATCTCCAGTATGGTCACCAATCTGTTGGGTTCCTTTTGTCACAAGGGTGGGCAAAAGGAGGTCCCTTAACTATCTAGTTAGGCTATCCAAAAATCACAGCAGAGAGTTAGTTGGTTAGTGGATCAACTAACATAAAGAAACAAGAGATAATCAACTATGAAATAAATCTAAACTAATAAAACAATAACTTCAAATGAATGCACAAATAAAACACAAGAGATGTATACCAAGTAAACTGATCTTCGAATTGATACTCCTTGGAGAAATATGGGAACTTATGAGTCCCCTCTTCCTCCTTGGGAAGGCTCTTGAGTCCCCAAGTACAAGGCCTTCTTTCTAATATCAATGGCTAACAAAGGAAAATGGTGAAGAAAAGAGTGATGGACTACTCAAGAGGAGAGAATACTAACACTTGCTATGGATGCCCAAAGATTTATTAATAGGAAGATGGCTTCCCAAAGCTAAAAATTAGCAACATAACAATGTTCAAATGCTTCTTGTTTTTTCATACAATGGCCTTTTATTTATAGGAGGATGGAAATATTTTTCTTAACTAGTTCCAAATGTGAATGGGAGGCCCTTAGAGGTACCTCTCATCCTTTTCAGTGATCCAAAGGTGAAATTTGGGGGCGATTTTGGGTATGGGGGAGATCCCCTTCATCCCAAAAGTGGTTGAGGCCTGACCAAACTCATCAATGCATCATTTCTTCATTTGTGTGGGTGTTTCGACTATCGCACATCATTTTAGCCCATGCAGATGTGCGCGCACTGCTTTTGTTGAATGTGCATGGATTTCTAGGACCACTTTTACATAGTTTTATGATTATCTTGCCAAACTGAGTGTAATCCTTCCATTAATATTGGTAGTATGCTATGTTTGTGTTACCTGTTTCTTCATGCATTGCCTACATTTTTGGTGAGCCATTTTCTGGTGATAACACTTCTAAATTAATTTTTATTTTAGAATTTATAATCCTTGTTTTCTCCTGTAGAAATTAACCCACTATCCTCTCCAACTTGATATTTTCTACCTTTGTAGCTTCACTAGTGGATATGCATCTCTCATTGTCCTAGAAGACTATAGAGTAAGGATATGCATCTCTCATTTTCCTTTAATTTGTCATCGATGGCCTTAATCTAATTAATCAAGGTGATAAATGCATTAAGGTGATTTATAACCCTATCACTATCCTTCATATTATGAGCATACAACTTCTTTTGTAAGAATATAAAGTTAATGAGGGATTTATCCTCATACAACAATCTAATCTTGTCCAAAAGTTTCTCCTTTGTTGTTTTCCATGACACATTCAATAACATAGATTCATATAGGTTAAGACCAATAAATGAAATGGACTTATCATTTATCTTGTCCCAATCCTCCTACTTCACATGTTAAGCTTCATTTCCTTCATGATGACTTCCTTACGATCTCTTTAATAAGAAAATATTCCATATTGAAGTTCAATAATTTGAAGTTATAGTAATTAAATTTCTCAATCTTAGAATGTATGGATTCCATTTCTCCTACCAAATATATCTTCCAAACCTCACTGAAGCTTACTACCCCAAAAAAAATCTCTACTATAACAACACAACATTGTTTGATTTGAGTTCATCCACCTAGACAATTATATTTGTCTCTCTCTCCTATCAAAACCTCAAAACAAGGCCTTAGAAACCTAATATTACATGAAACAAGTTTCCTTAGCTTGGAAATAAAAGGAATCTTCTTGAATCCAACAATTTCTCTAATACCAATTGTTAAACCCGGAGAGAACTCTATAGCATATGGACAAGAATCTACAACACACAAATATTCAACATAAACAAGAAATTCAAAATATTAAAACAACAATAAAAGAGAATAATACACAATAACCAAGAATTGTTTTCTCACTAGGGACAAATGATTGTATGCCTTGTGGGAAAATATAAAAGTCGTAATCAGTTTCCCTAAATACATGTAGAGATTAGGCCATTTCCTGGGAGGTGGAGTTGAGAGGTGCTATTGTTATATTTCACTAGGTGCAGTTTTTACAGTTTGCTAGTTTTTTCTATTGAATCTTGGTTTGTTGTTTATCATGTGATAGGAAAAATTCAATGGGATTTGATTGATTTGTGGTTGGAAAAGGTTTCATGTATTTTAAAGTTGAAGTCACTCTCAAATCTTCAATAGGTGGAAGGCCGAAAATTCTTCAATAATGATAATTGTTTGGAATGTGTTATATTATTTGCAAGGTTATCTCCTTGAATTGTTCATATGCATCAAGCATGTTGGGTGGTTATAAAGGGGGGTGGGATCTCCCCCCCCCCCGCATTCAGGGGTT
>ML779949.1:477516-494083 GCA_009831015.1 Picea engelmannii
GGAGGCTTATTTGGTGTAGGAGGTCCCTTTTTGGGTGGCATGTTGGCCAAATATCACTTTTGAGTCTTGATTTTGAGGTGGTTCTGCTAGACAATATTTATTCTGTTATATCTCCCAAGTTTCGGCCCTTCTGGGTATGAAAAGTTATTTTAGGTAGTTCTTTGATATTTCTTCTCTGCAATGCCACAGGTCTGATCAAAATTGGATGTGCCAAGTGGAATTTACGGTAACTTCCTCACAACTTTCCGATTTTTGGCCTTTCCAGGAGATCTCACTTGTGTAGAATGCCCCGCAAAAAATAATTGATATCAAATTATGAAACTCGTACCCAAAATACTACAGACTATACATGATCCAATTCAACAAGTACCACTCAATTTGGATACTCCAGAAAGAAGTTATGCTTGTTTTACCTGGAACACCTTTTTGAGACTAGTCAATAGGACTAGTCAGATACCCTATCTTACACAAGGTGTATCTACAATTTTAAGATGACCCAGAATCTGAACCTTTTACCATAGATACTTTACTAAAATTTGTAAATGTCCTCCAGATTTCAGGGTCTGAAACATTACATAAATGTTTTTATAGCGAAAATTCCACAATGACTCATTTCAAGATGATTCCAGAACCCTATCCTGTACAGGCTGTATCTCCAAAATTATAAGGCCTCAGGAGCTGAATTTTGAACCCAACGTACCTTGATCCATCTACTAACTACCCTCCAAGTGGTTCCTTCTGAAACGTTGTAGAAAAAAAGTTATAGCGAAAATTCCACAGTGTCTCAGATGTAGCAGTGAAACCCCAAGACCTTGAGCTCTGATACCATATGTTAAGAACCAAACATCAATATAGCATGGAAAAACCTCAAGAAAAGTACTCAATGCCTTGAAAATGAGATAATTTCAGATAATAAGCCTCTTCAAGGGGGCAACCTCCTTTTACCCCACTTAAAATGTTCAAGTACAAGATGATTCAAAATGAAAATGTCTCCTTGGTATATATAGGAGACCAGGAGGTATAATTACAAATAATGGCCTAAAGCCGACATAATTAAAATAAAATTACTAATCTAAATTACAATTAATGGCCTAAAGCCGACATAAATAAAATAGCATTACTAATCTAATATGCCCCAATTAAGGGGTAATGAGCCAACATTAGGGCTTAACATATTTGGAAAGGAATAGCCCTGAATCTGTGCTGTTACTATGGGGTTCCCTAGATATGCATATTTAACTGGTGTTTCTCTACCCAAAATTAGATCAGATAAGGCTCCCACTACATGAACTGTTGATGATGAATTTTTTATTTTTCTAATGGGCTTTCTCCCACATAGCTCCTTGATTGTCTTTGCGTAGATTGGTATATCTTGCAGTGTTTGCAAGAGTGGAATTTTGATGTATAAATTCCTAAGATCCCCTACAATGTCGAAATCAGGATATACGGTTGGTTTTTCTAACATCAGTCTTTCAGGGAATGGAGGGGAGGGAATTGTATCCTTATCAGAGTCTTGTGATTCCACTATGTCCTACCCTTGCTTGATTTCTTTTGTTATTATCATAGTCGATGATGTTGTTGCTGGTTGTTTTTCATTCCCCTGTTCTAGGGGAATATCATTTTGTTCGGGAGAGATGATGCGCCATCTTAACCGAAGTTCATTTCACCCTACTGAATTGATTTCCCCTTCTCCATTTTCCATAATCTGAACAAGCTGAGATGGCCTGTTATTGGGATTTGGGTGGGGTTGGGCAGGTAATTGAGGGTGCAATTGTGATTGGGGAAATGGGAGTGGAGGTTGTAATGGAGTTTGGGTTTGAGAAGTCATCCCCATAGGTTGATTATTCATCCCCATGGGGCGCTGCCAGTTCTGGTTCCAATTTGAGTTTTGGGCAGTTGAGTTAGGCCATTGTGGAGGGTAGGTATTATTCGAATTTTGCCAGGATGAGGTGGGGTATTGTGAATTTGGCCAATTGGAACTTGTAGTTGGTTGCTTTTGCCAGTTGGTGTTTGTGGCAGACCGGTTTTTCCAAGTGGGGATTGCAGGTGGGTATTGCTGGGGATGCCAGTTCTGATTAGTAAATGGTTGGCCCTGCCATGTGCTACCAACATTATGTTGTTGATTGTATTGTCCAGGATTCTGTTGTTGATTGTACTGTCTAGGAAAGAAAGAGGAAGGCTCCTGAAATGTATTTTGAGGTCGGGACTGCCACTGACGGCGTTGAGCCATCAAATATAATGGTTATGTTTCCTCTTCTACCTCTTTGAACACAGCTTTCAATCAAAGGAGTGATGGGCAATCTTCTGTGCCATGATCCTTGGCACAAATAGAACAGACCTGCACTATATCCAAGGGGCATTCTCTTGGACTATGTTTCTTTCTGCACTTATGGAAAAATATAGCCAAGGTTTTCTCTACCTCTACCTTTTTTTTTTTGGCCTGCAATACATCCAATTGTGTAGTTAGAGTGCTCAAAATATTTTAGAATTTTCTAGGAGATTACCAACTTCAGCTCACGTAAGGCCCCTGCTAGAGATATTGTTATTTCTTGTGAGGGATGTTCGTAGTCCTGATCTGGTCCATGTACTTCCTCGTGAGCACCTGATACACAATGGAACGATGTCTTCATAAGTTTCATGATAAATGTCACCTTTCCCCATTAGAAAATGTTTCTACCCATTCATCTTTCATACCGTTGATCAAAGTTTCTTTGAGTACTGGACCTGGTAATGTACCATAGGGTGATCTTTGCAAATTATACTGAAATATTTCGACATATTCTTCTAATGATTCATTTTCTTTTGCAATCATTTGAAAGATTTCATCTTTTAGGTCTTTGGTTCTGCAATAATCCTGATATTTTAACAAGAAGGTTTGTTTCATCCGGTCCCATGAATTGATGGTTCCACCTCCCAATCTCATGAACCAACGTAGGGCTGCTCCCTTCAAGGTAGAGGGGAATAGTTTTAATTTTTGGGGTTCAGAGGTGTAGTCATATCCCCTACATAGGACATCGAATTCAAATATAAATTCGTCAAGATCCTTTGAAATCAATCCATGGAAGGTTCAAAGGTGTTGTAAGGGGATTGCTTTCATGGGGGCATTGGCAATTGGATCAACTATTGGATACTCCAGTGTGGAGGTATGGGGTTGTTGTTGATTTGCTTGTGCCATTTGCTCAAAAATGTGCCAAAAATTTTCAGGAGGTTCTTGATCTGGGTATTCTATTTGAAGTTGTTGATTATTTTGTCTTCCAGGGAGTTTGACTGCACTCCCTTTATCCGGGATTTTAGGTATGCCTTCTTTTTTCGCAAGAGACTAAGGATCAGGTGGTGGTGGTGGTGGGTATGCCTTGGCAACCCCGCTAGTTTATAGTGCTCCTTCCTCCAGATTATTAGAGCTTCCCTTCTCTAAAGGTTTGAGTGGTGGGAGATCTGTACTATGAAAACTTTGCTCAGTCCCCTCAATTTTACTATGAATCTCAGCATGGGCCATAGTTGGTGAAACTACTGCCTGAGGGGTTCAGATGGATCCTTTCCTAGGTCCAACCGAATCTTGGGATTCACTCTTTTTAATGATTTGGTCTATGAAATTGCTTCGTCCAGGGATCACCGGACCCTGGGTTTTGGTAGTTTTTGGTGGGGGTTTTGGTTTTTCAAGAACCCTTTTTCTAGTCATACATACTTCACACAACAACAAAGGAAACACCTATGAAACCTTTTAAGTGTCAACTAGAGGTAAGCATTGGCATAAGCATTTTACTTATTACCTGCATAGGTTCTTACCTTTCGTCTTCAATACCTGGTCCTCCAGAGACACAACCTATGCTACCTTTGACATTCTCCCCGGAAACAGTGCCAAAATGTTGGGCTCTAAAGATGTTCTAAAACAACCTTAGTTTAACATTAATTTATCAACCTAGGGATTCGTCTTTTATCTCAAGAATATCGGAAAAGTTTATGCAGGTAGCCTAAAATCATGTAGCTAAACCAGATCTGAGTTCATCAACAATCAAGTTCCTCAAGCATTCACCAAAGATTCTAAGAACTAACTGAAATTGAAGTCTGCTCATTAAGATGCTATAAAATGAAAGGAACTAATTAATCTAATTGAATTCACTTAACTATAAAGTAGTAATTGAATCTAAGAAAGGACTTGCAGATTTAATCTATCAATCATGAATTCTAATTACTGGAAAGGACATAACGAATTATTCTATGGAAAGAAATAACAAATGTACTCTAATCAAAATGGATAGCTAATGTAACTTTAACGGAAAGGAACAACTATCGTAATCTTAACTGAAAGGAACAACTAATGTAACTTGAACTAAAAGGAACAACAATTGTAAATCTAAAGCAAAGGAACATCGCAGATGAAAATGTGAGGAACTGTCAAGCAACAATCTTCAGAAATGGAAATCATAATAGAAATCATGAATACTTAAGGAAATTCCTACCTTCTACAAACAATCATCAATTCATTGATATGCTCATGCAATTAAAAGAGATCTGAATCACGAAATAGAAATCAAACTCTGAACTGATATAATTACAAAATGAGACAGTAGCTTCTTCAGACTGGGCCCTCAGTCTTCAAAAGTACTGCTACGAGAAACTCAGAACGCAGGGATGATAAAAACACTCAAAACTTTCATTGATTCCATAACTGGTTAAACATTTACAACAACTGCTCGCACAGGGAAATTCTGAATCTGAATACTTAAAATGCGGTTTTTCTTCTCTATTTTTCTGGATCTATTACCCTCTTATATATTACAATAGTTTGGGTAAATCAAGCTATCATGAGGATCGAAAGATCCTCAGGATTGATTTACTATTATAAAATTACAATATAGCAAATGTATTATCTTCAAACTACTTTGTGCCTAAAAAGTCTTCAATCTCCAATGGCTTGCGCATACCCAAAATCTCTTTGGTTATCTTTGAAAGTTATTTGTCCAATTCTGTAACAAAATCAAACCATTCCAATCATAATTTAGAATCTATTTAATAAAACCTACATAACAACTCTAAGAGACATATTAATCATGTTCTTTCCTATTTATTCCTAATTAATGGAAGAGTCACTCAGAATGATATCATAAACTGTGGACAAAAGGAAGATATTTGTACCTTTTTCGTAACCCAACACCATGTTTCAATCATACTTGGCTGATGTCATCAATGATTTCACCCAAATTTCCACGTGTCTCTGATTTTGAATCAAAGATCAATAAAAATATGCCACAAGTCTTTCAATCATTTGAATTTGGATAAAACTGGTTTTTAACAGATTTTTCTGCGTGGGAAGGCCATCATATTAGTCAAAAATATGGTTTTTTATGATCAATTGGTCTTTTCTCTAGTAATAATTCATAATCATCACCTTCTTAGACATGGCCGATAGGTAGATAATATCATTTCACATCTCACACACTCTGGTAAGTGATTTTGAGTATGAAGCTTGTATCGAAGAAATCGTTGGTTCTATCAATTGGATCTCTTAATGCACATGGAATTCCTATAAACAAGAGCCACAAGGTCTACCACAATCATCTACAAATGTTTCTCCCTAACCCAATGCTTTGTTTTGAGTCAATCCTACATAGAGAACAATCCGTTTGAAGAGTATTCTTCCCTGAGTAAACCCCTGTCAGCCATATTGGCTTCAGATGTGCTGGAAACTGCATTTTTTTTGCTAAGAGAGAGGAAAGTGTTGCTTTGTCTTGTTTTTTTAGGCATAACAATAGTAGGGAAAAAAATAGTATTTCCTAAGGCACAACTTCATTTTATGGTCAGCATCCTCCCAGGATAGCTAACAAGGACCAATCATACGACCGTGACCAAGAGGAAATGACTACTCATTCCTCTAGTCGGTGGACCACCTTACTCCCATGGAAGTAGAGGATGCCTAGCCTAGTAGCTCCTCCTTATGAGAAATTTTTTTATGGAAGGATCTATACTAAATAAGATCAGTTGGGTAAAGGTTCAACCAAAGGACCTTTCTTTTTGACAAAAACTAGGAGACATTATATTGATAAAAAAATGGGTGGTCGAAGCACGCAAAGGTTTAAAAAAGAGTGAAAAACATCCCAGAGGCAAAGATAACATCAATATCAATTCTGCTACTTGTATATCTATCCCTATATCTATCTGAGCTTTACTAGTAGCCATTACATTCCAAAATTTGTATGTGAAAATTTGATTAAATATGCCTAAGATACATATGATCTTGAAACACATTATGTTATCACCGTAACAATTTTCAAACAAGATCAAAGTCTCGGGAATTCAAGCAAAGCTACACCGTCACGGAAAAGCTTGATAGTTTGGAGAATTGATAATTTAGAGGACCGGGACATATCTAGCGGCGTATGGACAAATGTAGCAGAGGCATAAAGGGTGTAACTCGACAGACCGTCGATTACAAAACGACCCAGATCAATGGATGGAGCCCGTATTGGGTGGTAAACTTGCATGGGACTTAACCATATAGAGGCGGACTAGGGAAACCATTTTTGTTTTTGATATGGACATGTGTCACCTCCAGAGATACGTCGGGGTGAAAGGTGGTTTGCATGAAATCGCTTTCGTCAAAGCCCCGATGTCACATGTTCCTATGCGTCACACCAAACATTCATGGGGTACCAGTGGCAGTCGGTTGAAATCACCCCATCTCACTCGTTCGATACTTCACAATCGTATAATGTCAGGTGAATGCAGCCATATAACGAACTCGAAAGCTAATCATTTGAAATGGATTGGCCAAGCGTGGTAAATCAATGTACCTGTCAGTAAGTCTGTCAGTGCTTCATGATTGGAACTCTATAATTACTCAAGTATGAAGGCATCATTTTATCCATAAGCGAAGTAATCTCCAACTCACTTGAATCTTTGATTTTTGAAAGAACATTTCAGTGTCCACGAAATTGGGATACATGGACCAAGCTATACCCAGTGAAACCATTCATTCAGGCAACGTGGCAAATTTACCTACGAGCAGGAAGGAAAGGGAAATTGCGCGTATACTGGCAACTAAATTCCACATAGAACCTACTAAGGACTCAGGATTGGAAGTCAAGCTAAATCCCATCATGAAATATCTAATTATCAAAAGACAAGTTTTAAAGAAGAAATGAACCAAGCGATGGAAGAAAGAGATCAGAGCCGAAAAGGTTGAAAGTGTTGGAGAGAATCAATCGGTCTGGTTGGATACTCTAAAGGAGGATATCACTAATCTAAAATGAACTCTCAAGTAGAGATAAGTGGCTCCCAACAAGTTTTGGACAATTGGCACCTAGATATGATGAACCTTCTCCTGATAGTTCCTCTAAAATAGGGTAATGATTATTATAAATAATTTCTTGTTTGTAAATGATCTCTAATTCTAGAATGATGAGAAGTCTGAACATTTTGTATTCCATGAAGAAACATTCTCTATATATATATTACCTAATGGATATAGAAGGCATGGAGAAAGGAGGAGCCTGCCCTTTGTGCAGGCAGACCTTTGTAACTTTTGGAACCAGAATGAATATAAAAAAGCAAAGGTGGATTTTGGACTATTTATGAAAAGATTCCAACTGGTGGTGTTATGAGTCTTGTTTCCCTTCAAATTATGTGATTCTTGTTATCCTATATTTCATTTTCCATTTTTGTCTGTTTAGATTGGAGAACTAGAGGCCCAGAATTCATCATTTGATGCTCTTGGCTTAGCAATTTAGACTGTGTTTATTTATTCTTAACTGATTCATAATTCATTGCAATAATTCTCTGATATAGTTATATGTTTCTTTTTCTTCTTATTCCATTCTAATTTTCAAATATAAACTCAGACTCGCTGCCTCATTTATCATGTTCCTCTGAATAGTTGTCATGTTCCAACAATGCATTGTTCATTTCAGACTCCATGGCCCAAATGTCATTTTCATTTCTCCAGTTATTTTATTAAAAACCCCCAAACAAACCAAATCTAGCCACCAATTTCCATAGATATACCTAGTGACACGAGAGAGTCCTCTCTAAGTTGAGCAGGCTAGTGCCTTAGCTCTAAATCTGGTTCAAACAGTTACCCCTGTTGTTTGTCTATTTCAGCCAGACAAAATTTACAGGGTGCTAACATTCTGGCGTCGTTGTCGAGGACAAAATTAGAAATTTTCCCTGGGAAGAATGACATGGTTGAGTTCTAAGGTCTAAGAGTAGCAGACACTTAGGCACATTTTGGCTGTATTTATGCTCTAGTGACTCCACATGTCAAAATCAGTTTGAAGGTGATTCCACTGGTAGAACAATCTAGAAATTTGAATTTTCAATGGCGAATCCACTCTCAGTGCACAATCTAGCTTCCAAAGACTCCAGTGAGAAATGAGACCCCTTGACAGAGGCATGAAAAGACATTATGGAAGAAAACAGGTACTTAAAATTGGATTTTTCCAAAGCAATCTATTGTTTGTTATAGGGTGCCTCTACGTTTTCCTTGAACATGCCAAAAAAATTTTTATTTACCTGCTACATTCTGATGATGAACATGAAGATCTTGCTATCATATACCCTCCTCTTAAAGTTATGCACGTATATCCTCACTATATCACCGATGTTGATAAAAAATTCCCATTTGGGCCATGTGATGACCATGACCAAGTTGGTAAACCCCATAAAGCCAAGGTCGATGTCTCTCCCCCTATTCCTAGTCCAACATCCTCCAGAGCCCAATGTAGATACATACCCATGAAACTACCCCAAGTCCTCCACGATTTCCCTCCAAATCACCATGAATATCTACCTGTGTTTGACGGAGAAACTAATGTCGTCTCAGCTGAAAAGCACATCCAAGGGTTTGAGCATTTCATAGATTTATTTGAGATTAACCATGATGATGTTTGTATGAGAGCCTTCTCTCAATCCTTAAAAGGGAACACCAAAGACTAGTTTAAACATTTGCAGCCAGATACAATTATCTCATGGGAGGAATTCAAAAATGTTTTCTTGAAGTTTTGGGGCAAGAAAAAATCTTTGGAGCTACAACTTGCAGAGTTCTACGCCTTGAAATGGCAGAGCAATGAAGATATCTCTATATTCAGTAGAATGTTTTCTATTATTTACTACAAATTGCCTGGAGAGATTCAACCCATCGAAGCAGCTGCTTTGTTCCATTATACAACAACTCTTCATCTAGATTTGTCTTTCCTCCTGATGGAAATAAGACCCAAGTCCTTACAACAAATGTTTGATGATGCCCAAGATATTCAGCACAACTTCCAAGCATGTAAACATATCCATAAAGAGGAGTTAGATGCTAAAGAACATGAAAGTGAATATGAACAGGAAATAGTTGATTGGAATCTCAAGCATAGAATTGACAACATCATGGGCCCTCTTGAAGTCTCAGATGCTTATGATCGTGCTAAAAATTATTTTCCACTTGTCAAAAGAAAAGTTGTTGTTCTAGCTTCTAAGTCGTCTCCTGATAAACAGGGAGCCAACCATTTTTTAGACAGTCAAGAGGATGAGTTTGCAAACCAATTTGTCGAAGAACAGATTAATGTTCCAAGTCTATTCTTATTAGACGATGTTGCATATGATGTTGATTTGCCTATATATGAAAAATACAAGGATGATCGTGATATTGAAGACTTTCTTCTTCAGCAGTACAATGAGGAGAAAAATATTAGATCAACTAAAGAAAATTCTCTACCCTTATGCTTCACTGCATTCAAATTGTTGAAAGAGAATTCTCATATTATTATTGAGGCAAGCGAATTTGTGTTGATGCAAAATCACACTGAACCAGCAAAATAGATTGACAAGATATTGGAACACTCTTCTCCGACACTTGATGACCCTATTCTTTGTTCTAAAGAAAACCTTATAGATTCAGACATATAGTCATTGGTCGAAGGAAAAGATAAAGGTAAGCATGTACAAAAACCCAAAGAGATAGAAAAATGTACCTATGATGATACTGGGGAGAATGAAAAAGGTTGTGAGTCAAGTAACAAAGCCTTGCCATTATGTTTTTCCTCATTCGAATTGTTGAAACAAGATGGCGTTTGGAATTAGAAAATATTCAAGCATGAAGTCGAAAGCGAAGAAAGCATCGAGCTTACAGATAAAAAATCTCTCCCCTTATGTTTTTCTTCCTTTGAGTGGTTAAGAAAAAATTATGAAATTTCAGAAAAAAAAATAAGGACTTCTGACTATGTTCAAACTAGCACTATTTTACATGAATAGGTTGCCATTGTTAAAGAACACCAACTACACTCACATGCATCGTACAATCATTACTTAGAAGGGTTTTTCAATTCATAAGTTCAATCAGAGCTTAACTATCATATTAAAGAGGAAGCCGATCAATAAATTTTTATCAAAGGTCTTTTCCTTTCTCCTAGAACTAATGAAAATGTTCAGCAATATTACCCGCAAGACAAGGTATTTCAAGGTGGCCTGTCTTCCCTTGAAAATGATGTAGTAATCCTATTTCTGAACAATCTAGATATGGATGAAGATTTTGAAATTTCGCATATGAAAACTCCAAATAGCGGGGAAACCCTAGTAGAAGAGTATCACCCCTCTATCTTGATTCCTGAAAAAGAGTCATTCTTTCATATAATGTGGGATCTTGAGACACATTATATGGGAAAGGTTTGTGATCATAATCCACCAACAACAGTGGATTACAACGAATCAATGTATGCACCAAATCTTTTCACAACAGATGATGTTCTTCAGCCATGGTCGCTTTATGACTCAAGAAATCCCTACTACCAGACTTCTCAACGACTCTATAATTTTTTTAGAAGTCAATGAGTTGAATCACCTAAAAAAAAAAATGCAATGGAAGGAGTAAAACATGATGGTTGTTTTACACATATTTTAAAATATCCATTTGCAATCCTATTAGAAGAAATAAACAGTACAAATGTTTTTGATTTTTTGAGAATTGTGGATGAAGTTTTGAATGAATTATCAGTCAGCAAGATTTGGAGCAAGCTTGTGCAAGGAAAATAGACGTTGAATAAAATTCTCACATGGTTACATTGGCATTTCAATCTCACTTGATTGATAGTTCATTTCAGTAATTAGAGTAGATAGGAATATGAAAATAAGCTTGTTAGACATGCATTTTTTAGTTTATATTTCCAGTATCATGTACAGTTAGTTTCAGTAGTATATTCAATATCCAGTTGAGGGAAGTGTGCCGAGTTTAGACTTCAGTAGATGCTAATGATATTGTAGGAGCAGGGTACAAACACATGTTTTGGAATCAGCCCAATTGATCAGGCACCGGGTCTACAAGTTCTTTGCTACCTCATAGGGAGAATATCATCCCCAGTTGGAGTCTATGTTATCACTGTAACAATTTTCAGACAAGATCCAAGTCTTGATAATTTAAGCAAAGCTACACCGTCACGGAAAAGCTTGATAGTTTGGAGAATTGATAATTTAGAGGCTCGGGACATATCTAGCGGCATATGGACAAATGTAGCGGAGGCATAAAAGGTGTAACTCAACAAACCGTCGATTACAAAATGACCCAGATCAATGGTTGGAGCCTATATCGAGCAGTAAACTTGCATGGGACTTAACCATATAGAGGTGGACCAGGGAAACCATTTTGGATTTTGATATGCATGCGCATTGCCTCCAGAGATACGTCGGGGCGAAAGGCGGGTTGCCTGAAACCGCTTTCGCCAAAGCCCCAATGTCACATGTTCCTATGCGTCACATCAAAAACTCATGGGGTACCGATGGCGGCCGGTCAAAATCACCCCATCTCACTCGATTGGTACTTCACAACCGTATAATGTCAGGTGAACGCAGCCATATAACGAACTCGAAAGCTAATCATTTGAAATGGATTGGCCAAGCGTGGTAAATCATCGTACCTATCAGTAAGTCTGTCATCGATTCATGATTAGAACTCTATAATTACTAAAGTATGAAGGCATCATTTCATCCATAAGTGAATTAATCTCCAATTCGCTCGACTCTCTGATTTCTGCAAGAATGTTTCGGTGTCCACGAAATTGGGATACATGGACCAAGCTATACCCAGTGAAACCGGTCATTCAGGCAACATGGTAGATTTACCTATGAGCAAGAGGGAAAGGGAAATTGCACATATACTGGAAACTAAATTCCAAAGAGAACCAGCTAAGGACTCAGGATTGGAAGTCAAGCTAAATCCCATCATGAAAGATCTAATTATCAACAGACGAGTTGTAAAGAAGAAACAAACCAAGCGACAGAAGAAAGAGATCATAGCTGAAACGACTGAAAGTGTTGGAGAGAATCAACCGCTCTAGTTGGATAATCTAAAGGAGGAGATCACTAAGCTCAAATGAACTCTCAAGTAGAGATAAGTGGCTCCCAGCAAGTTTTGGACAGTTGGCACCTAGATATGATGAACCTGCTCCTGACATTTCCTCTAAAATAAGGTAGCAGTTATTATAAATCATTTCTTATTTGTAAATGATCTCATATTCTAGAATGACGAGAAGTCTGAACGTTTTTTATTCCACGAAGAAACCTTCTATATATATATTACCTAAGGGATATAGAAGGCATGGAGAAAGGAGAAGCCTGCCCTTTGTTCAGGAAGACCTTTGTAACTTTTGGAACCATAATGAATGTAAAAATGCAAAGGTGGATTTTGGACTATTTATGAAAAGATTATAACTGGTGGTGTTATGAGTCTTGTGTCCCTTCATAGTATGTGATTCTTGTTATCCTATATTTCATTTTCCATTTTTGTCCGCTTAGATTGGAGAACTAGAGGCCCATAATTCATCATTTGATGCTCTCGGCTTAGCAATTTAGACTGTGTTTATTTCTTCTTAACTGATTCAGAATTCATTCCGATAATGCTCTGATATAGTTATATGTTTATTTTTCTTCTAATGCCATTCTAATTTTCAAAAATAAACTTGGACTCACTGCCTCATTTAGCCTGTTCCTCTGAATAGTTGCCATGTTCCAACAATGCATCGTTCATTTCAGACTCCATGGCCCAAACATCATTTTCATTTCTCCATTTATTTTATTAAAAAACCCCAAACAAACCAAATATAGCCATTGATTTCCATATATATACTCAATGACACGAGAGATCCCCCTTTGATTTGAGCAGGCTAGTGCCTCAGCTCTAAAGCTGGTTGAAACAGTTACCCCTTGTAGTTTGTCTATTTCAGTCGGACAAAATTTATAGGGAGGTAACACATTAGATACCCAACTGCAGATCAATATTAGGTTATTATTCTTCCATTTATTCCTCCTACATTTTTTGGTTCAAGTCAATTGGAGGTTGATTTGTTGTTGGGGAGGAATCATTGTTGGATGAAGTTTCCATAAGGTCTGGAGGAGGATTCTCCCTCTGAATATGCAAGTGTTCCACCTATTCTCTCATAGAATCCACTTCGTCATGTTGCTAGCACAATGCATTCCAGTGTTGAATGAGAATATCAAGGATTTGATAAACTCGAGCAGATATAGAGTGGTATGTTATATGAATTTGTTGAATTTCCTTCTCCAATGCCTCCAATGAAGTCTCATGAGCCTGATCTTTTCTACGTCTGGGAATTTTAATCGATTGGTAGGGACAATTATAAACGTCGAGTTATGTACTTCAAACCTATATTTCTACTACTTGGCAATGCTCACCAACCTAGAAATGATTTATGTCTTAACTATAATGTACCCATCCACCCTCGAGCCGGGCACGATACCCCCTCAAAAACCATGTTTGAAACTGAAATTTGAATTAGGATACCATTTAATTATTAAAGAAGCATGAAAGAAACATGATAATAGCACTTGCAACAATAAATATGCATGCTACAGTATAAATAATGTTTAAACATTCCATGCATAGAAATAACCAACAAGCATGCATGTTATAACATACGAATCTAATAGACAATAATTCATACACAATAGAAATAAATATACAATAGAGAAACAAATGACAGAGAGAACCTATCTTAATCAAAATGGTTCACCAACTGGCTGTAGACCAAGGATGTTCAACCCAACCATAGAAACTATTATTCCAATTCTCAACATCAATGTCACCCCCAAGCCAGGGCTATGAATCCACAAGGACGGTTCCAGGGTGTCACTCAAGTTCCCTAAAATATTCAACACTCAAGCCCTCATAGGTTCCTCAACACACAACAATCCAAAGTACACCAGCTCTCTTCTTTCTAGCCTACACAACCAAAAATAATGGACCACCTTCTCTACCACGAATTCCCTCAATATCTCCACCTCCTTATAGGGCTCCAGTGCATCTCGTCAAGAATATCCATACTGGGACTCTTAGGACTTGTAGCTGTGAATACAATTTAGTACATGCCAATGTGTATCAAGCATGCAATCATTAATTCATGGTTGGAACACACTAGTCATTCTACAACCAACAAATAATGGCTTCCTCCTTAGTAATTCACCCCCAAGGTCCCATTCCAACAACAAGAATGAATGAGTGAAAAAGTGAACAAAATGGAGAGTGTGGACCCAAGAGTAACAAATGAGTAGAGTGAGTGAATATGAACAAGAAGAACCCCCAAACAGCCCATGATATGGGTTTATATATTTACTTGGGAATCAAGAACCACATGGCCTTCCCCCAAGAAGCTTGTGCAACCCCTTCTCTCAATTAAGCAATTATGGGTAAATAAAAATATGATAAAATGACATATCCCCTTAAACCCCCTATCTCATGGAATCATATCCCCCTATAAATCTGGTCCTTGTCTATATTGCAACCAATGATGTATTTTATTATTAATAATGAGCATATCATTACATTTCCTAGGTGCACTGGCCTTTCTAATTGTTTGGGCACTCCAACCTTTCATCAAAAAAGAAAAATATACTATTTCATATGGGGACTCAAAACCAAGGTATTACATTCCCCTCCCCCTTATTTTGGCATTGCCCTTAGTGCATATACAAAATAGAAATCAAAATTTCAAAATTTATTCAAAAATTTGTGGTACTCTACCCACATGGCATCTTCATGCTCCCAGGTAGCATCTTCAGGGTCATAACAAGTCCACTGAACTTTTACCGGTTCTATAACTCGAGTCCAGATCATTTTGACTTTTTTGTCCAATATGTGCATTGGCTGGACCTGAAAGTCTCCCTCTATCTCTACTTGAATCAAATTCCAATCAATAACATGGTTAGGATCATGTATATACTTTTTCAGCAAACAGACATGAAATACATTATGCACATTCATGGAAATAGGAAATGCAAGCGTGTGAAATTGGCCCTATTCTATTCAAGATCTCAAATGGTCCATAGAATCTGGCTACTAGATTTGCACAACTACTCAACTTCAATGAGCTCTTCTTGGGCTTCACTTTTAAAATAAAATGCTTCCCCACTTTAAATTCTCTAGTTGTCCTGTTCATATCTGCATAATTTTTTTGTCTATCTTGAGCTGCCTTTAAATTTTGCTTAGTTATAACCATATGGTATTCTATGTCCTTGAGCGATTCTGGCCCAAGTACTACTATGTCTATTGGGTTGTCCCAACTCACTAGAGTACATCATTTTCTACCATACAAATCCTCAAATGGGATCATCTTCAATGATGCTTGATACCCATTCTTATAGGTGAACTCAACCCAATGCAAGTAGTCTTCCCACTTAAATGATTTATCCATCACATACATTCTCAACATGCCTTCAATCACTTGGTTGACTCTCTATGTCTGTCCATATGACTGTTGATGGTATGTTGTGCCAAAATTCATATTTGTACCAAATTATTTAAATAATCCCCTCCATAAATTTGAAGTAAACTTTGTATCTCTGTCTGAAACAACTGCCTCAGGTATCCCATGCAACCTAGCAATTTCCCTCATGTAAATTTATGCAATATTAGTTGTTGTATGAGTCATTTTCATAGGAACAAAATGAGTATACTTTGTCAATTTATCCACAACTACCATTATGGAATCATGTTGCCTTCCTATCCTGGGAATTTTCATTATAAAATCAATGGTTACCACTTCCCATTTCTTCTCTGGAATTGGAAATGGTTGAAGAAAACTCGTTGGGTGTCTATGCTCAGCTTTTACTCTCTAGCATTCTATACACCTGGCAATGTAATCAAAAACATCCTTCTTCATTCCTGGCCAAAGGAATTGGCTTCTTACTGCTACAATTGTTTTCTGATAACCAGGATGTCCAACATATGGAACATTATGCATTTCATTTAATACCAAATTCCTAAGTTCTCCAGAACTAGGAACATAAATTCTATTCTTATGCATAAGTAATCCATCTTCCTTAATCTCATACTCTTTAATTTTATGATATACATTTTCTTTCTATAAAATTTCTTTTACCTGTAGGTAATGTTGATTTGTAACAACAACATCTAAAATTATTCTCTTTAAATCTGACTAATGCATACTAACAGTTGTAGGATGTATGAGATTTACTCTTTTGTTGAGTGCATCAACAACTTTATTTTCTTTTCCCTTGATATTCTTGATGTCAAAGTCATACTCACTTAAAAATTCCAGCCATCTTGTTTTCCTAGTATTCA
>ML779949.1:494870-512143 GCA_009831015.1 Picea engelmannii
TGTTTTTGATACGGGGGCAGCTCTTGGTACTAAATCAATAGAGAAATCTATCTCCCTCTTTGGTGGCAATCCTAGTATTTCTTGGAATACATATTCAAACTCTTGCAATACTGGAAACTCTTCAAGACTTGGCCATTTTTTCTATTCGGACCTTCCACATGAGTTGCATACAATTGAAATCCTTTCCTGAAACATTTCTTCAGTTGTAAGGCTGAAATATCCCTTATAGAAATGGGTCTTGGAATTCCTTTCACAGTGCTCTATTTTCCTTCTTCATCAAGACATGTAAAGGTCTTGTTATGACAATCTAGGACAACATGGTGTTGGTCCAAACAATCCATTCCAATTAGGATGTCATAAGATCCTAATGGGATGGTATTCATATCAACACCTGTATTTACTCCATTAAGATTTATTGGACAACTTCAAACAGCCTCATTGATCCTTCTTTTGGTTCTCGTGGCTAGCTAAACCAAACTTGACTTTCCTAGCTTACTTTTCTCCAAATGTAATCTATCCGCTATTTTAGGATCAATGTAAAAATGACTTTCTCATGAATCAATTAAAATAGCAACATGTTGCTTACTTATCTTACCTTTCACTTTGATCATATTGGATTGATACTATGCTTGTTGATCTTCTAAGGCTTCATATATCTTTCCCATGTCCTCCATTGTTGTAGCCTCTTGGATGTTGTGCATGGGCTTCACTTTATCTCCTCTATGAGGGAAATCCTTGTATAGGTGATTTTCCTTGCACCCCAAACATTGTATTGGTGGTCTTCCTCTTTTACCCAAGTGTTATAACCCTAAATTGCACTAGACATGCTTACCTGGCATCATGCCATATCATTTGACTTCTTTTCCAAGCCACTACTGAACAACTTCTTAAAAAACACTCTTTTTGAAGGCATACGTGCCCTGCTCCACTACTGCACACATTTGTATGTTGGCTGACCCACTACAGACCGCGTATACCTAAAAAGAATGAAAAAATGGAAAGTTGTAGATGGAACACACAGTTTTGGGTAAGTGAACTAAACTGACTGACCGTCCATAGTCAGTCACTCGACCAAATACCTAGCCCTTTCTATCCTATAAAACAAGGGGTAGGGGTCACATTTGGAAGGAGGAAAATCATAGCAAAGAAACTATACCCGATTTAGTATTCCCCTTGCGCCAACATTTTTCAACCATTGTGTGAAGAGAGGCATAAACAGAAGCAGTTGGAGCATAGTTGAAGAGGATCCTAGGACCAGATTCAAGGAGCAGTGGTTGATCTCATCATTGTAAGGTTATTCTTGTGATATTAATAAAATAGGTACTTTTCCCGTCCCGCCATATGAGACTGCCAATATTTAAAGTTGACTATATTTTGATAGAATTTCTAACCCATTAGTTTATAGGTTATATGCATGTGGAGTTCTTTGTTTGTGTTTTATGAATGAAGGTCAGCATTGGGAGGAGAGTTGCAGTCAAAGAGAAACCAAGAATTAAAGGGATCGACATCAAACACAGAAACTAAGGTACAGTAACCGAATCTTTTTAGCCTTGTATTTGCATATAAGTAATGGGTGTTATGATTGGGATGTTGGTAAAAAGTAGGAGACTTTATGTCATTTATGAATGCATGATAAAACCCTTAATGCTAGTTCAGAGGAGGGATTTCCCATCCACAACAGAATTGGCGACCATATTGGGGAACTCTAGGGTTTTGGGGGGTACTTGTTGGGTATTTTAATTGGTTTTACTACCTTTTTCTGAGCTTCTGCAAAATTCTGAGCTAGTAGGGATTCTGGTCTTCCATACCAATATTCCCTACTTCCTTTGCTTGACTATTTTTTTTCTTTTTCCAAGAATCCACAGAGGCATTCACGGTTTGCAGAAGTTCTTCCCGTGCATACACATGCCCTGACTTCATACAACTCGCGTACATATGCTTGCTGCTGAAAGATCAGTCATGTGTCTGAGTCCATAAATATTTCAAAAAGAAGCAGTCATCCTCTCCCTTGTCATAAGTGATCCTTCTCAAGGGGTTTCTGGATCTAATTTTGGTTTCTATTGTTGCAGTCTATTGCCTAGGTATAACCTCAGATTAGCTTTTCTTTCTCAATTTCCTTGCATCTTTCTCTGTTAGAGTAAGTTTATGTACCTTTCAGGGGTTCTGGTTTTCAATACCAGTACTCCTTTCCTGAGCTTAGCTACTTGTATTTCTTCTCTTGAGAAGAAACAGAGGCACACGCGGGCTGTAGTGGGCCTACACATGTGCATACACATCATGTCTTTAAGCAACCCGCGTGTATATGCTGGCTGTTGAAGCGACAGTCGCATGTCTGTCTAGAAAATTTTGAGGAGGCAGTCATCCTCTTCCCTGTCAAGTTTTTACTTCCTAGGTTTTCTTGTGTCTTTTTGGCCTCTGTCATAGTAGTTTTAGTCTAGGTTGTGTGCCAGCATAGCTTGCTTTTGCATTTAAAATATTCCTTCCTTCGCTAGGTTTTTTTATGAGATAGTGAGTCAATCTGATCTACCTTTTTTGGTTGTCAGTAACTCCCCATGGTCTTTGGTTGGACAGAATCCCTTTTTGGCCTTATCTTGTTTTTATTTTTTCACCTCTTTTCTTCAGAAAAGAAGAAGACATACAGTTTTACATTTTCTTGTTTTTTAAGCATAATAAAAAAAAAACAACACAAATTTCTTTTTACTTCTTGGTTTGGTTAAAGAATTGGTTGTTTGCATTAATCAATAGGAAAAAGATTGTTTTCATAAGTTCTTGGTTGATTGACTTAGGACATTAAGTAGCTCGTCGAGTGAAATATTGTTTTGATTTTTTTAGTTAAAATATCTCAGAAAGAAAAAGTTTGAAAAGTTGTTTAAATATATATATATATATTAAAAAAGATAAAATCTGAATTTGTCAAGAAGAAGTTATTTTGTTTCCAGCTTGTTGTTAATATTTTTTTTTGTCTCTCAAAACATCACTAGTTTCACTTTCATAACCTTTGACTTAAGACAAGCCCAAAAAAAATTCACGATTAATTAAAATCAACTAGACTTTATGTTTTGTAGGGTACATCAACTAGTCTAGGCTAGAGCCTTGATTTAGGATTGGAGAGGAAACTCTTCAAGGCTGAAAACAAACATAAGAGTCTATGCTATGGAGTATAAAACTTTCAGTATCATAAAAGTTATCTGGGACCCCCTCTAACACAGGGGATAAACACGAGGTCATGTAAGAAAAGTTAGCAGAGATAACCCCTCCAAAGCCGGACCAAACATAGTGGGGAACACATATAGAGGGCTTGTCTTGGGATTCTGTTGATTGCATTTGCCACAGAGCTTTATGGGTCTCGAATCCATTCGAGGTCCTCAGTCGTCTTCCAGAACACTTTCTTTCAATACCCTTGATAGGTTTCGGGCTTGATACACTGCTCATTGGAGTCCACCCGACTATCGACTGTACCCACCTGGTGACTATTTGCACGCTGGAAACCTAGTTGCCTACCTTTCTAGTGACTTACACAGGTGATTGTGGGGGTATACTGCGGTACCTAGGATAGACATCATGCCACACTTTGCAAAGTATACCTAAAGGGTGCTTTTGTATTCGAGTTTCACTTGCACCAATAAGTTTCTCTAGTGTTGGTTGTTGTAATTGTTCTTCCAACTAGTTAGTGACTGCTTGTTTTATCTCATAGGTACTTTTTTAGTGCGTGTTGGTTTTCAAACGATTACAGATTTCCCTAGTGTGTCTTTGATATTCTCACACAGTGGAGGATCAGGAGTTTTTTCAGTTGCGAATCCTTCTAGGCCTTCCGCCGGTTGACCTCGAAACCCCCCCACTACCGCTAAGGCGAAAATTAGACCAACAAGGGTCTTTTGATACAACCGGGTTACAGGAAACTATGCCCAACCCATCTTCGAGAGAAGAACTTTCGTTTCTAGAGGAACCAATCATTTCTGACCTCAGAGAAGAGGCTATTAGTCCTTATAACCCTCCCATCACTAATCTATCGATGCCCATCATCATACAGGTTTTACCTTACGAGTGTCTGGTAGTGTCACCGACAACAATGGAAGCACACACTGCCACTTCTTCAGGGAATACTGATATTTTCTTCACAACTATCACTATTGGGGGTGTTCCACCTCCTAACCAACAGTTGTCGGTCAAGGACACCATGGTCTCGAATACCTCTACCTTGGGCAGCAGTCTGATTCCGTCTATGGTGGCGATCACTACTCTGTTTCCTCAGAACACGACATGCTCTCCTTTCTCATACGAGATGTCTAGCTTTGGTACGAGTACTGTACTTTCCTCCTCCTCTCTACAAACTTTGGTTCTGGGGGTAGGTATTTCCAATGCTCCTCTGTAAGGATCTATTGGGGGCACTTCCACTCCCTTTATAGCTTTCCCTTGCGGTGGGGGTCATACACCCCCTTCATCCCCCTCACTCAGTGGAGTTCCTCAACACTCTGTCGGGCCTAACATAAACTTGTTTGGAGAAGGTAGTCAAGCACTCACTCCTTATAATATGTCAGTTGGTTCAACACCTTTCTCTTTGTTCGGCGCGTTTGGTAACAACGCTTTCTCGTCAGCTGTCATTTTGACCCAGGGCAACCCCAGTTATGGACAACCACATCCTGTATAGGGTACTATTCCTCCACAGGGGGCACACTTAGGAATTCCTTCCTCACAAGGATCTTGGAATCCATGGTAGGGACTAGTCCCCTTGCCAGGGATGTTGATCAGGGGTAACCCTTTCCATACCCAGTGGAACACCGGGCAAGGCCCAACACCTATGACCGTCGGATCGGTAGGGGGAAACCCCTCCCAAATTCCTTGGAATGCAATGCACGCTCAACCCTTTATGTCTTATTACAGGAATCATCATATGATGTCTCAACATGCGCCCAATCCGTACACTGGTCATGGTCATGGTTATTACCAGAGCCCTGGCCAGCAACCTAACTTTTCCTGGCAACCTGGTGCCAGTCAAACCCCAGGTTCCTTTCTCCCCGGCTACAATCCACAACCCAAACTACCGTTTCTGGCAACCCTGCACTTGCCAGATTTGACAAGGCTCTTAAATGACCCCATCTGTCACGATTCAAGTTTGCCTCCTATGCTGACCAAGTTTTCTTCAGACATTTAAAAGTTCGAGGGTAAGCCTAACGAAGATCCTGGTGATCATGTGACTACCTTCCACTTATGGTGCTCGTCCAACTCGTTAAGAGATGGCTCCGTTCATTTGTGATTGTTTCAATGCACTCTCATAGGGAGTGTTGTGAAATGGTACATCGAGATCGACCACTCACGATAATCTTCCTTCGGAGAATTGGCCATGGCTTTCCTAAACCATTTCCAATTACCTGTGAGATACGACATCGACACCAAATTGCTGGCCAATTTTGAGCAGACAAAAGTGGACCATATCTTGGATCATATCCAAGAATGGAGACGTCGGAAGAGTTTGATCAAAGTGTCAGTCCCACCACCATTCTTGCTCGAGTGGTTCCTTAAGTCTTTAGTACCCCAGTTATCTAAAGACATCACAACATCTGGAGTGTTTTCCAAGGAAGACGTGATAATGAGAGTGCAACAACTAGAGCTAATTTACTCTCAGTTAGGTTTACTCTACAAGATTTTTCCAGATGCACCGAGGTCAATCCTTGATAAAACCAGGAAAAGATCTAGACCACATGTTGATGGCATTATTGGTTCAGCACAAACCAAGCCCGTTGATCCATTGTCAACTCAATTGCAACAATTGTCGATACAACAAACAGTGGCCAGCCAAACCACTGGTTCAGCGGCTCCCCCTACCCAAAAGTTGGATGTACACAGTGTGCAAACGACAAACGCAAAGGCCACCTAGTAGCCTAATGGAAAGAAGAAACAATGAAAAAAGGTAAGGGGGGCAAGAAACCCACCGATAATGCTGGCAGGGGAGACACTAAAAGAAAACGTCAAAGTATCCTTATAATCTTTGCAAGGAATACCACTCGACCCATCAGTGCCCTCGGCTTGCAGAGGACCAGAAGTTATTAGCACAACAACATCCTTTCGTGTTAACAAACTTGTTCCCACATGGGAAAAATCTAACTCAATCCTCCTCGAGGGTGGAATGGGGCAGTCAAGGACCCCCTCCGTCTTCAAGTAATCCTTCGTCTACAAACGTGTATATGATGAAAGGTGATTCCTATATAATGACTAGAGCACCTAATTACAAAAATCCAGGAACCTCTGAGAAGGGTAAAGAAGCCGAAAACCCACCTCTTACTCTTCAGATTGAGAAGATGTTGGTCGAAACAATGACATGCATCCCCAAAGGTGCTTTCAAGAAATCTTCTTACAACCCAATTGCCAGGGCCTCCTAGAAATACTCTGTGGTGGAGGATTTATCATAAACCCATTATGCGATGTTTTCATTGGAAGTCCTCCAGAGTTTCCCTTCCCAGAGAAAGTCCCTGTTAGATTCCTTAGGCTCTACCGAGACTTGTAATCTGGGAACAATCATGCTTGATACCTCCGACTTAAAACCTCATCTTCCTTACCACATCACTTTTCAGATAGTAGTGGCTTACACCATGAAAACCTTTACCCGAAATATTTTTCATATAGTGGTAGATGAGGGCGCCTTGACATGCGTGATGTATTTGGCATGTTGGAAGGCCATCAGCCAACCCATTTTGTCTTTGTCACCTACTCTACTTACATATTTTGATGGTCACTCTTTTTTCCCACATAGGATCATCCCCTCTTTCCCCATGTAGTTAGGAGGTAAAACCATGTGTGTCGAAGTTGAAGTGGTCAATGCGTCTCTCGACTACATGATTTTGTTAGGCAGGAGTTGGACCTATGTTATGCAAGAAATTGTCGCGACAGTGTTCGGGGTCTTGTTGTTTCCTCATCAGGGTCGGATTGTGACCATTGATTAGTTATCCTTCTCCCATCCTGACCCTTCATCAGGAGTCTCCACGGTCCCGATGATTGATAACCCCCAGCCTGGCATCGTCAATGTAGGGATCGGTTTGTGCCCATCATTGATGGGTACTTTCGGTTACCTGCCTCCAACTGGCAAAGTCCATTATATGACAGCTACTCCTGACCATCCTTCGGTGGAAATTTTTCAAATCTCGTCATTTCGCACGACGTACTTTCACAATCCATGGACCCTTCCTTCCCCATACGCTACGATGGAAGGGACAGAGCACCATGGCATGGCCATGCCTTTTTCCATGGTAGAAGTTCCATACTCAATCTTTCAATGAGCTTCTGTCGACCCCGATCTAACTCCTGCACAAGAGTTATATCTGGTGCTCGAGCCTATTTGGGCTCAAGGTTCCCTTGCTGATACAGATTCTTTAGACTTAATCTTTCCTTTAGACGAAGCAATTATTGAGGCAATGACTAGTCTAGACAGACCCTAGGATGATCTTCATCATAGATCTTACTTCCTCCCAGAGTTAAGACAAATTGAAGCAGGAGAATTTACTCAGACCATGAATGGAGATAAAGATTGTCCTATCAATCCTTTGGCAACACACACAGTTTATGCTGAAGGAAATATGGGAACAATCACTGAAATGATACCTATTGACATCTCCAGAACCCCTGGCGTCGTGGAGAATATCTTCATTTGAGCAGATTGCTCTTCCGAGGAGATTCAAATCTACACAGATTTATTTAAAACATTATGCGACGTGCTTGCTTGGTATTATGAGGAAATGCCAGGCATAGACCCAAGAATTGTTGAACATGAAATCATGACTTATCCTTATGTCAAGCCAATCCGGTAGAATCTTAGTCCAGTCAATCATAGGAAAGTAGTAGTTATCAAGGATGAAGTAGAGAAACTACTCAAAGCTGGTTTCATCTACCCCATACAATTGACTCAATGGGTGTTGAATCCCATGCTAGTCAATAAAAAATAGGGTACGATTCACGTATGCACTGATTTCCATGATTTGAACAAGGCCTACCAGAGAGATAATTTCCCCATGCCATTTATTGACCAGATAGTCGATGAATGCGCCAGATGCGAGGCCTTTTCGTTCATGGATGGTTTTTTAGGATACAATCAGATACAAATCAAACTTGAAGACCAAAAAAAAAATGCTTTCATATATCCATGGGGTACATTCGCTTATCGTAAGATGCCTTTTGGTATGAAAAATGTTGGATCTAAGTTTCAGTGGGCCATGTCTTTTTCTTTCCACGACCTCAAACACATGGTCGAGGCTTATCTCAATGATTTAGCATCACGATCTCGCAAGAGAGCTGATCATCCAAAACACCTCCGACTTATCCTTGAACAATGTCACTACTACTGAATCTGCTTAAATCCAAACAAGTGTAGTTTTTTCATCACATTAGGTCATCTGTTAGGTTTCATCGCTTCGACAATAGGGATCATGGTCGATCCTCTTAAGGTTGAGGCAATAGTTCAATTTCCTCCCCTGTGCACCATACCTCAGCTTCAGAGTCTGCAGGGCAAAGCAAATTTTCTATGGAGTTTCATCGCAAAATATGTTGAGATCACAAAGGGTTTTATGCATTTATTAAATAAGGACGTTCCTTTTCATTGGGATGAAGTCGCTCAATGCTCTTTCACAGCATTGAAAAGCGCCCTCATATCAACCCATCTATTTCAGCCACCCAATTATAATAAATATTTCTTATTGTACCTAGCCATTGCAGAGTCAACCATTGGTATGGTCTTAGTTCAAGAGGATGATTTACTCTCAGAGTACGTGATTTATTACTTGAGCCGAGGCCTAGTTGAACTGGAACTCAATTATTCTCATATTGAAAAACTTGTGTTGGTAGCGGTTCATGCTGTCCAACGGTTCCATCATTATATTTTGTTTCACAATACCACTTTCATTTATTTCATGAATCCATTTCAATATGTATTGACACGACGAGTCATCGGCGGAAATATCAGTATATGGATAATTATCCTCTAGGAATTTGACTTGGAATTCGTTTCAGCGAAATCCAAAAATTCGATGGTCTTCGCGGAACTCATATCAGGTGATGCTATACCCAACGAGTCGCCTATCAAAGGAGACATGTTTTTGTTCACGTCTTCTAACCCCTGGTCTGGAGATGTGCTTGTCTATATCCAGACTTTGAAGTGTCCCACCTCTTTTTCTCATGATGAGCGTCACCATATACGCCATCAGGCTAAGAACTATCTCATACTCGAGGACACATTGTAACATCGAGGTGTAGACTACATCCTTTGTTGATGTCTCACTCATGAAGAAGTGGAAATCGTGCTTAACGATTGCCACACTGGAGCATGTGGTGGTCATTTTTCTGGGTTGGCAACAACTCAGAAGATTCTATGAGTTGGTTACTTCTGGCCGACATTAATCAAATATTGTGTTGAATCAATCAAGAAGTGCCACCCATGTCAGATCTTCTATCGGAATATGAGGGCACACCCCACTCCCATGTTTCCCATTATTACCATTGGTCCGTTCACTAAATGGGGGATTGTTTACACTACATGCAACCCCCCTTCAGCAAGGGGGAACCTCTATATCATCGTAGCAGTAGACTACTTCACCAAGTGGGTTGAAGCTATGACAACATTCAAAGATGACAGGGAGACAACAACTCTCTTTTTGTTCAACCAGATAATCGCACGGTTGGACGTCCCAAGAGATATTGTCACTGACCATGGTAGTCACTTTCAGAACAAAATGATGACCGAGTTAACATCAAATCCTGGGTTGAGGTAGGAACATTCCTCACCTTATTACCCCCAAGAGAATGGTCATGTGGAAGCTATAAATAAATCTCTTAAAACCATTCTACAGCGTACGATCAATTCAGCCAAGTCAAATTGGCATTTGATGTTATATTCGACATTATGGGCTTACCGAACTTCTGTTAAGACTGCAATCAGTTTCTCACCTTTTCAACTCGTTTACGGGCTGGAAGCAGTATTGCCTATAGAATGCCAAATTCCATCATTAAAGTTGGCAGTACAGTTATTACCAGATACTTCACCACTTGAAGAACGGTTACTATACCTCGAACAACTCAATGAACAACATTGTGATGCAGCCTTGTCTAACGAGGCTCACAAACAAAAAGTCAAGTGTTAGTATGATTAGTCCGTTCATCCTTGGATTTTCTTTGAAGGCGACCTTGTCCTGGTCTATGACCAAGATAAGGACCCCATGGGGGCAGGCAAGTTCAAACCCATGTGGTTCAGACCTTTCATCATGAAAGAAGTACTATAGAAGGTCACTTGTTGTCTGGTGGACTTTGAGGGAAATGTTTTGATGAAGCCTAGAAATGGGATCTACCTCAAGAAGTATTACTCATAGGAGGGTCGCCTTGGGTGACATTTTGTAATATATGTATAGTCTTTGTACTATTACTTTTTGGGTTTTTGGTTTTATGGACGTGTCATTTTTTATGTCATCTTTTTTCACTATGGAAAATGTCAAGTGAATCAGAGGTGTTTTTTGGATTTGCGGAAAACGTTAATCGGCACACTCGAAGGCTTGCCTCCGCAACTTGGGTGATTTTCACACCTCAGGTCCAATTGCTATCTTCAGGAGCTATATGTTTAGGTGATACCATAAACAATTTCGTTGAATACAACTCAGTTATCGAGTTACTTCATGACGCTTTGTCACTTGGTATCTCTCACCTCCGAGTCTATTTAGACACTTAGTAGGTTGTGTCTCAATTAAATGCAGTATACCATGTTCATGATCCTACTCTACACCGACAATTCCTTAGGGTATGTCTCTTAGAACAATGTTTTGATTATATTTCATATTTTCATGTTCCTAGGAGATTAAATCAAGTTACAGATACTCTAGCTAATCAAATATTAGATTGGCATATTGCACACATGTAAGAAAGACACACACATGAACATGTAAAATACATTTGTAAAGTAGATGTAATCCATAAGACATAAAAAGACATAAAAATCCATATATAATATCAACATATCAGAGTACATGGGTGGATGCAAGCGCCTCAAAAATATGTCCAGTAGAAAGTCATAGGGATTATGCTCTAAAAAATATACAAGTATTTCCCTTGGCATGTAAGTTGTCCAGCCTAACTAAGGACGGGGCCTATTGGCCCTATTATAATGATCAACGACATTTTCCAAACGCCGAAAAAGCCAGACCCATGTACGTGGTGCCCCCACTACATGAGGCTGCATGGATGGCGACAGATCCTCGATCTCTTCCATGGGGACTGTGCGAGTAAGCGAGGTAAAATTCCGCTCTACACATCTCAAAACTCTCTCAGCCTCACCGGCTGGAGGTCACCCTGTTGCTACTAGTCCACTAGCTGCGACTGGTGTGGCCTCTAGTCGAGGACGTCGCCTAGTCCTCGCAAAATCCGCTAGATGCACTGGTCCCACATCTGCACACAACAAACACATATCTTTCAATTACTCTGGTATACAAAATAATGACATATATAAAAACAACACAAAAATTAAAAAAAAAAAATGAAAAGAAAACTTACCTAGCTCTCCTCGTACCACTCTGGGAGGTACACCCATGTCTGGGTCCCTAGAAAATTCAATTCCGGCATAGGGATAGCCCTATATTACCGGAATCTATCGAGGCCACCAATCGAAAAACTTGTCATTGAAGGCCTCAATAGTCCTCCCTCCCCCCTATCACAGCAACAACACCACCCATATGTTTATTGCTGGAGAAGAGGCTATATGCCCTCGTACTATCTCCCTTGGGCTAAGACTTAGTACTCTCGAAGAAGAAGAAAGCACAAATAATAGTCCCAAACCCAAAGTTCCTTTTCCTCCGCATGTGACACTCTATAATTTGCCTCTTCATACATTCTAGTAAAGTGGTACTCCAGTCAAAAACTTGTGCATTTAAGCACTGAACCGCACAATTCATGTGTGTACGGGAAGCCTGATGCAAAGTTGTGAATCCTGTAATCCACCCAACAAGAAAAACTATCACTTTTAGTGATAGGTCTGAGATCTTTTTTATTGGCACCTGAGTGCCCATCTTATTTGTACCAGCTTCACAATGGAGTCCAATCAACTCCACTATATTGTGTGGCTCTGAGGGAAAAGTGTGAAAATTGACTGGTTCCCCTCTCCTCGAGAGGCCAGTCAGAAAGTAAATATCCTCAGTCATTGGAGTCAATGACTATCCCTCAAGCATAAAGGCCTCTACATCAGGATGTCAATAATCAAATAAGGTGTTCAGCAGCCTAGGTTGTGCTCACATGAAAGGACATTGGAAGAACTTTAACAAACCACATTGCACCAATGTGGCAGTAGCAGCAGGGTCCTCACCGACCAAAAAATCAATATCCTCATGCCCCCTCTCCCTCCAGTGAACATACATCCTGCAATCAACAAGTCCAGGGGGGATTATTCCTTGCACTCTTTAATTTTTTTCTTATCTTAGAGGGTACACACAAGCTGTAATGAACATAGTCACGTGTGCACGCGTGCAGTATTTCCTCTGCACGCGTGTACGTAGGGCCGACCTTTTTAAAGGTCAGCACCCCCTCCAAAAACAAAATGAAATGCTTAAATAGAGTATGGAATTGAAAAAGGGGTTAGTATGTACTTACTTGGTCCAAACGGAGGCTCGTTCTGTCCACTGGGACTCCCAGAATCAACTCTTTTCACAAAGGGTTCCTTTTTGGCTTTTAGTCAATTTCTCAATTTGCAATAGTGATAATGAGCTGCCAGCTTCTATTTATAGATCTTTTTGGCAACTTTTGTCAATTTTTGGACCCCGGTGTCATTTTTTCTAAATTGAACATCATTTAGTATGGTTCAGGAGTTTTCTATGGATTGTTACGATAAGTGTTACTTTGGGTATTTGGAAACTTTTTGGAGATTTGGGTCTTTTTAAAGGTCCCTTGGTAAAAAATCATTTTTCCAACTTGTTGCATTTAAGTTAGGATCTCGCCTCTACTTTCTGCATCTCATTGTCTTTACCACTACACCATAGGATCGATCCCACCGATTTGCAACATGGAACCATCTTTTCTACTTTAGAAGTGTCATATTTTAGTGGTAGAGCCTACCTTAATATGGATACCCTAGATAGATCCTAGTTGTTTTTTGGCATCCATGTTGTCATTAATGACTATAGGCCTGGGAGTCCTTTTTAGTTTATCCTGATTACGAGTTTGAGCCTCATTTGCATGATGCGTTATCACTCTTGACCTCACCCTCGGGACTCCCAGAACATAATGGATCTTCTTTTAAGCCCTTTTTAGACCCTCTAAAAATGAAAAGATTGTCGAGCGATCTTGTTGACCTTCACGCTCTCTAAACTGGAATTTGAAGTCAAGTTTGTCCAGTGGTAGTTTACCCATTTTTCGGTCCGGACGGTCAACTGTATGAACAAAGGTATACTCTAGGAGCTTCGATTCCCTAGAAGAGTATTCTCAGGTATGATTTTAACCCTTTTTCGGGTCTGAGGGACTAAATTTGCAAAAAAGGAACCCCCACGGAGTCCATAGTTAAGCTCTTTCCAGAATCCCTAAAATTGAAAAGATCGCCGAGTGACCTTATTCTTTCACACTCGTTAAATTGGTCCATAAGAACATTCCTAACAGATTCCATAGTTAATCTTTTTTCAGACTCCTTAAAAATGAAAAAATTGTCAAGTGATCTTGTCTTTATCACACTTGTGAAAATGGTTTTAAATAGACACCTGGTCGGTGCTAGTTTACCCCTTTTTCGAACCGACTAGGCTATCTTCGAAAAAGGTACCCCCTGGAGTCTCCTTTTACACTTTTTTAGACTCTTGAAATATGAAAAATTGTTGAGCTTACCTTCTCTAGGATCGTTAAAATTACATAGAAGGACGTTACTATTGTGTGTATTATTAATCACATTTGCATACCTGCGTCTTTGGCCTAATGCCAGATCCATGTTGCTCTCAACTATACCATCTAAAGCATGCCTTATAAGCAAGCCCTGTAGCACTTTTCCTCTGCTTCTTGATACCTTTGGCACCTGGAGGATTTTTCTCAAGTGTCCTTTTCCTGCATATGTCCCTTTGCCCTAAGAATCCATGTGTTCCATGCACTTGGAACTAGTATGTCTATGACACTTTATCATCCTTTGTAATGTAGTATTCTTTTATTCTTTTTCAAATCTTTCCAAAATTATTGAAAAAGACAAAAAAATCAAATATACCCCAAAAAGAGGAAGGGAAAAGTATTTTCTTTTTTATTGGCAGCACAATGAGTCGCCCTTGGACAAAGCACATCCTTCTATTTGTTTGTCAAGCCCTGAGATTTAATATGACCTTAGGAAGTTTTCTCCCTAGAACGATTTGTGTCCTCCTCCATTTGGTTTTTCTTCCAAACATATGGAGAGTTTGCGGTGCCTCCTGCATCGTGAAATTATGTCAAAATATCATGCTCCATGAGTCTCATCTTATGTCATGCTATTGTCCAAGGGAATTTATTACCAATCTCGAGTCGCCCCCCCCCTCTGCAGAATGTCTCTTACCCTCATGCTCGGTCATCCAAAAATCCAAATCAAGTCTTTGTTTGAAATCCTTGAAGCCCTCAACTTGATCATCAAAATCCTCTAGTCTGTTCCTGACTAGCCGTCAAAGACCTCTGGGTAGTGAATTCGTACACTCATATTACACTCCCACTCAAGTTATGAAGATTTTGAAGCTATTGCTCGAGCTCTGAAGGCCTCATCTCTAGCCATTAGGCCTTATTCGCTTCTTTAAGATGGATACTATACATGTATATATTTTTGATTTCGAGATGTAGATCCATTGTGTATTGCTCGCGACTACATTTTATATAGTTATATGACATGGATCTATAGTGTATTTTATTGGTAGCCATGATTTTATTTCAAACTGAGCATGGGTATGCCCGCCTCGGTGAGACAATTGTTATTTTGTAGATGGCACCTCTTGAATTATGGTTCCTGGGCTCACTTGTTTATTACGTTGGTGAAGATTGATAATGTATTTCGACCATCAGATGCTCTTTTGACCTCACACATTAGGCGGCATTTGTTATAACCCTAAATTGCACCAGACATGCTTACCTAGCATCAAGCCATCTCATTTGACTTCTTTTCCAAGCAACTATTGAAAATTTTCTTAAAAAACACTCTTTTTGAAGGCATATGCACCTTGCTCCACTATTGCACGCGTTTGTACATTGGTTGACCCACTACAGCCCATGTATACCTAAAAATCACAAAAAAATGGAAAGTTGCAAACGAAACACACAGTTTTGGGAAAGTTAATTAAACCGACTGACTGTCCATAGTCGGTCACTCGACTAATTTCCTAGCCCTTTCTAGCCTATAAAAGAAGGGTTAGGGGTCCCATTTGGAAGGACAAAAATCATAACAAAGAAACTATAACTGATTTAGTATTCCCCTTGCCCCAACTTTTTGCAACCATTGTGTGAAGAGAGGCATATACAGAAGCAGTTGGAGCATAGTTGAAGAGGAGCCTAGGACCATATTCGAGGAGCAGTGGTCGATCTCATCATTGTAAGTTTATTCTTGTGAGACTAATAAAAGAAGTACTTTTCCCGTCCTGCCATATGAGATTGTCAATATTTAAAGCTGATTATATTTTGATAGAATCTCTAACCCATTAGTTTATAGGTTATATTCATCTGGAGTTCTTTGTTTGTATTTTATAAATGTAGGTCAACATTGGGAGGAGAGTTGTAGTCAAAGAGTGACCAAGCGTTAAATGGATCGACATCAAACACAGAAACTAAGGTACAGTAACCAGATCTCTTTAGCCTTGTATTTGCATATAAGTAATGGGTGTTATGATTGGGATGTTGGTAAAAGGTAGGAGACTTTAGGTCATTTCTACATGCATGATAAAACCCTTAATGCTAGTCTGTAGGATGGATTTCCCACCCACAACACTAAGGAATCCTCTTTCTTGGATTCATCCTTAGCAGACTGATCTCGTTGATTTTTATTAGGGTTGTTTCTATTCAAAGGAGGTTTGAACCCCTTCCTCCTCTAATCATATTTATCCTTCTTCTTATCCTTCCAAGATTTATCAAGATTTATGCATGGATTCTCTACCCTTTCCTTTCTCATACAGGTACTTATCATTCCTCATGATGGTCTCAGTCAATGTCCTGGGCTCATCATATTGAATCTTCTCTTTATAAAAGGATGGAAGTCCACTTAAAAACCTTTGTATCTTCACATTTTCATCTTTGATAAATCCTACATACTTTAACAATCCCAATAACCTCTTCTCATATGATGTCATGGTCATGCTTCCCAACATTAGCTCAAAGAACTCTTGCATCTTTTTTTCATGGAAGTATTCTGAAAGGTACTCCTTCTGAAAATATTTCTTGAACTGCTTCCAAGTGATCCTACTCTCATTAATATTCTCAACTTTATTCAATTGATCCCACCACATAGCAACTTTCCCATGTAAATGGTATGTGGTGATTCTTGCTTCTAGGTTTGAGGAGTTGTTATGCAATTGAAAATACCTCATGATTCTAAGAAGCCATGCTTCAACATAATCTTCCCTTTCTCTTTCACCATCAAAGGATGGTGGCTTAAGCTTCCTCGACTCTCCTTGCAAACTATCCAATTCATGCCTTCTTCTTTGGTGCCTAACATGAGACACGTCTGGACTGCTTATGGAGTCTTCAGATGCATAAAATTTCCTTGCTGAGTAAAGAGGTGAGTAATGTCTATGGGTTTTTTTGGCACTTCTTGAATGAGAAAATCTTCTTTAGTTACCCCTTCTTTCATGACATCTTTCTTCTTCATCTTGCCTTAAGTCTGATCCATCTCTTTCTTTTCTATGCAACTAATTTAGGCTTTTCATTACTTGAGAATTTATCTGGTTTTGTTCTCTCATCAACCTCTCATTGTCTTCTTTGTAACTCTGCACTTCTATTTTGAGGCTTCTCACAATATCTATTAAGGTTTCTTGTTCCCCTCTGCTCCTGTGCCCATTTGATTATGTCTCTACATTACCAACACTAATATTTTGACCTTTGTATTCTATATCATGACTGAAGGCTCCCTCTCCTTCCCCCATTTCTTGAATATTCATTCTTATCTTGAACTGATATGGTTATACTCCCTAATTCTTCAAAATTTGAAAGCAACCATTTTGTCAAAATTATGCATAATATAAAAAAAAATCCAAACAATACTACATGTCCTTTTTTTGCTCAATTCATGAAGAAATATATCAGCATTCTCCAATTTATAACAATTCAATGTTATTCTCCTCTAATTT
>ML779949.1:537920-556180 GCA_009831015.1 Picea engelmannii
ATTGTACCAATGGATTTATTCAACCTAGACAAAAGATTGTGTGGTTTATCTTTTCTCTAAGGGTTTCTTTATTGTTAAGTTTTCCATTCCCATTGATTATCAAAGAGTATTATAAAAGGGCCCTTGGTTTTGGGGCAGAGTGGACCTTTTTGTTATTCCATTGTTTCCATTTTTCAATCCTACCACTATGTCTCTATCAAAAATACCCATTTAGGTTCAACACCCAAATTTTCCTCTTCATTTTTGCATCTATCAACTTTTAAAGATATTGGAAATACTTTGGGAAATAACATAAACATAGATCTAGAGTGGTTTCAACTGGGTTTCTACACATATGCTAGAATATGTGTTGAGTTTGATGTTACCCAAGGTCTCCCAAACAAGATTCTCTTATAGTGGGACAATTTAAGATGGATTTAAGTTCTAGATTATGAGAATATTCCTTTTTAGCGTGACATTATCAACAAACAAGGAATCTTCAGGATTATTTTCCTCAAACACGTAGCTACTACAAAAGGAACAAAGGACATAAATCTAAACCAAAACATTGGAAAACATATGATAAATCATATCCAAAGTTGTTGAAGTTATTTCCTTTTAAGAAAGGTTCTATTGTTGAGGGGAATATTCAAGGAACTCAAAGAGTGCTCTTAACATTGAGCCCTTCTGATGCAGGAGCATCGCCAACATCAAGCAAGCGTGGGGCAGGTGCCAATGCATTTTGGCACATGATAAAATTGTTTGAATCTTTTTGAAGTTGGATGCGCCAAACTTAAATGTAACAATTAAGGGAGGGCATACATCCATATTGTAAATGGACCTTGAGCGTCCCGCTCTTGTCTATATTAGGTGAAGGCATTTATGTTAGTAGGTAGCTTTGAATTCTCAGATTAGACAGTTTTAGGAGCGGAGGGAAAACGGATATAGACACCCTCATTTGTATCATTGTAACAATTAGCAAGAGCAGAATAATCAATCAAGAGAGAAGGGAGCTGTAGTTGAAAACCCCATGTATAGAAGTTCTAGATTAATACAAAGATTTTTTAGTTCAGACTCATGGTGTAAAATCTCTCTTCTGTGTTGCCCATGCTGATTGATATATGCTTTTTTACGCTCTGTTATGCATTTTTCTTTTATGCGCGAATGTATGATTTCATATTTAATGTTTGAAATCTAAAGAGAGGGAGAGTGGAGAATGAGTTTCAATTGTTTCTTTGTCTGATTAAGATTTTTCTTGCAAGGAGTGCAGTGAAATTGTCCGCAAGGTGTGTGTCGACGGAAGTCAGAGTTCATCTCTGAAGACTCAGAAGAGATAACGTTATTCTCATTCTCCCAGAAGTGAAAATTAAGAACAAGAGCCGTGTAAGGAGTGCGCAGGCTGAGTGAAGTCTCGGGGTTTGCAAACTAAGCGAAATTATGAAAGACTGTTGTCACAGGGAGTGCACAGAGTCGAAGGATTCAATACTTGGAAGTATTGGAAAGTTTCCGCAAGGAGTGCGTACAGGAGTCATCTTGGAGACTCGAGCCGTGAAGAAGCTCAAAGAAATTTGTGTCTTGAATGTTGGAAGGAGACGCAACAACTTTGGTTCGTTGGCAGACAAGTTTTCGTGAAGATACCATATTTGTTTCACTAAAATTGTCAAGGAGGAATTTGACAGTCAGAATCCTCCGTGGAGGATTCGTGAAGTCCCAAAAGTCATCAGATCTCGTAGAGGAGTAGGGGAGTTATGGCAGCATTCGTCTAGTGCAAGATCGGGAAAAAATCGGACAGTAGGATCCGAACCAACAAGGGTCGTTGGATCACCCACGAAATCGCATCTTGGGATTTCGGGAGGTGAAGGGTCAAAACCTTTGTAACAAGACTCACGAAATCGTGAAAGGTGAAGTCCCGAGGTGGTGAAGAAATCTAAGTCGTTCGCTGGAAGAGGGACACATGTCGCGAGATCACCCGTATCGGGGACTCGGACATTGGAGGAGGACAGGTGGTAGAGATCAGAGGATCTCGTGAACTCGGAGGTTTGCCAAGTGAGAGCCCAAAACTTGGGTGCTTGAAGTCGCGAGAAGCGAGGTCACAAAATAATCTAAGTTGTCCATTTGAGGAGGACAGGTGGCAGGGATCAGAGGATCTCGTGAACTCGGAGGTTCGCTGGGTGAGAGCCCAAAACTTGGGTGCTTGAAGTCATGAGAAGTGAGGTCAAGAAATAATCTAAATCATCCATTGGAGGAGGACAGGTGGCAGAGATCAGAGGGTCTCCTGAACTTGGAGGTTCATTGGGTGAGAGCCCAAAACTTGGGTGCTTGAAGTCGCGAGAAGTGAGGGCACAAAATAATCTAAGCCATCCATTTGAGGAGGACAGGTGGTAGAGATCAGAGGATCTCATGAACTCGGAGGTTCATTGGGTGAAATTCCAAAACTTGGGTGCTTGAAGTCGCAAGAAGCGAGGTCGTGAAGTGCCGAGGTTGCACCTAAGAGACACGTGGCAGAACTGCAAGGTGGGGCTGGGAAGAGGACTGGTAGACACACATCACGCATCTAGAGGAGTCAACATTTTGTTGACCTCTCACCTCTCGGAGACTCGGGAGATAAGGGGATGAAAGTTTGAGCCTTCGACTCACGAAGTCACGGGTAGCGAAAGGCGCTAGTACTTAGCCTAGTCGGTGGTTTCGTAAGGAGGGCGCTGACAAGAGAAAGGGCTAAACCTATTTCGCGATCTCGGGTATCGCAGATTTGGAGGAGGAAGAGTTAGAGTCTCAACTCGCGAACTCGCGAGATTGCGAGTTGTCGAGAAGGGCCTGTGGATCGATAATTTTGCAGATTCCAGTGGGAATCGAAAGAGCCGATCCGGCTCGAAGGGCATATAGAACGATCCTGTGAGCGGATATCGGTCCCGAGGGCTGATAGGTCTGCGTCACCTTCCCAAAAAGAAATGGCTTCAATATTTGTGTGACTCCATAGGGGACAAGATGTCACATAGAAATCCAATACAACTATGCACTTACATGTTGACTTAGAAGATCAATGCAATATATCAAATCCATGTTTTAATCTTTCTCTAAAAATAACTCAAGAATGCACTAAGCTCATGCATTCTTGGAATGTGCTAGCACAAGAAGAAAATCAAGTGGTAGGGCTAGTGCCCCAAATTTATTGGAACTAATTTTTGAGTGGTAACGATTCAAGCGAATTCATAAAAAATTAGGCTATGTTGGGCACCCTGGAGAAATTTCAGGGAGTTCTCACCAAAAGTAAAAAAAAGAGATCTTGAACAAAATCAAGAAATTATAGTTGAGGATGAAAGATCCATAGTGAATAATTTTTTGAGATGACCTCCCTTCTTATCCCCATATATGTCACCACCTAATAGTCCTAGAATATGACAAGAGATTGAAGTGGTAGACAAAGAAAAACTTGAGGGTGAGCAACCACACGAGAGAGAGAAACAATGAAATCCAAGAAGAAGGTTAAGGATGATCCATTTGGGTTTGAGGGGACAACAACAACGAGTACAAACCTTACCTCAAAGGTTTCTTCCCATATTCAACAATGACAATTTATGAAGTCATGAAAGGAATATGGATAAATTTATGGCAATGTGTGACATGCATTTCATTAATAACAATGAAATTTTAGTAAGGGTTTTCCTTCAAAATTTGGTGGGTCTAGCCTCATATTGGTTCTGGTCTTTGTCAATTGACTTTATAACTTGTTTTTATGACCTCAAGGATGTAAATTTTAAACCTCTTACATTAATTCAATGCACACACTTATTCTGAAAAAAATAAAAGAAAAAAAAATTCAATCAGACATATACGTCGAGATTTACACTGGAAACCCAAATCGGGAAAACCATCAACTTGTTTAGAGCCTTTAATTTTGTCATTGGTTGTATAGTTTTTGACCCTTTAGAAATGCTTTTGTGATAATTTTGGTCCATGGGTGACCTCATAACTGTTTGGCGATGTTGAATTCTTGTAACCATTTGCAGATGAAATTTCAGTGATAACAGATGCCCCCTGATGGATGAGGTTAGGAGCATACATATAGCCAAAATCCATTAATGTTTCTTCTACTGAGAGTGTCATTGTAAGAGAGAGCGATAGTGGGATTGTTAAGACTTACCCGTTGAAGGGAGAAGGGAACCTGTAGAACCCAACCTTCCATAAGGTGTGTCAAAATAAACTGTGTACAAACGAGGCGGGCATGCCCCATGCTCATGTCATGTAACTCAAAATGGGAATGATGTGTTGATCTAGACAACTGCAGCGCCCTCGGTGGTAGTCGTGATAAAGGTAGAAGACAATTCTGTGGAGGAACATACTCTGAATCGTAGGAAGTGACATCTGTAATAAATATCACAGAGTCTGTAGGCATTGATAGCCTAGCCCAGTTCATAGGTCTTCGGCAAATATAAGAAATAACTGCAATAGTCGCATAGTAAGACCCATCATAACATGAGAAAGTGTTGAAGTCGAATGTTACGAGGGTCAATGACAGCAGGGAGAAATTGTAGTTCTCCCTGTGTCGTCCAAGATCTCTCATTGGAAAGGTAATGAGAGTCAAGATACTGTCGCCCTTATGGAAAACTGTGTTGATGTCAACAAAAGGGGGACGCGACTCCCAGAAGCAAAGGGCTTTGTGAAATCTACTAGGTGAGATGATGAACTGGAGGAGGTACATGGTCGAAGTCAAGATGTATGAAGACTCAAGACTTCCCTTGGTTGGGGGTATATGCAAAGTATAAGTGGCCGCAACCATTCAACTAAGTCGAGTGTCAGGGGGACAACAAGACGTGGGATAAGTTGTGCCAGAGGCGGGACAAAGTGAACAAACTCAGAGGGAAGAGGTAAGTGGCCAATGGGATACTCGGAGTATATGGACGATGTCAACAAGGGTAGATGATAAGGGGTGCCCCAACCAAAGGGCGACATGGGTTGCATTTGCCAAAAAAGGGAAGAAGGTTGCCAAAGGTGACGACAAAAAGGTAATGTAAATGATGGAAACAAAGGCGTTTGTACAATAAATAAATAATAAGTTGGGATGAGTGTACAAATACGGAAATGGGTGCCCCAATGTAATATGGTTGGGTCGGTGAGGGCGCCATTTTCTTGGAGAACTGGTGGAGGGTGGGGGCCCCATGGGTGGGTTTCTTTATGAGGTAGGTGAAATGAAGGGAAATTTGCAGAGGGGCAAACTGATTGTGGATGAAATGGAGGGTTCATGATACTGCGGAGGTGCAGTCAAAATAGAACCTGGAAGAGATAATTTGGGAGTCCGGTGGGAAAGATAGAAAAATGAGGAGAAGGAGTATGTGGCTAATTTGCGACATGATGTAAGACTATCGGGACTCCCATCCCTACAGGGCTGAAAAACAACATGAGTGTCAAAGTGAAAAAGGGTGCTATGAATGAGACAACTCATGTGGGGGAGAGTGCTACCGGGTGACAGTACCGAAGATGCAAATGGAGGTATTGGTACTGCAGAGCCAGAGATGGAGATCCTATAGGCAAATGTCAGAGGGTGTGACTGTAGATGCAATTGAGATTCAGAGGGAATAATTACATGCCAGTACTGATTATATACCTGAAGGGGTGGCATTGATGTATGATGACCAAATACCTACACACATGAAAACCAAATACCCGATGTGAACAATATCTGAAGAGAATCGAACAAACGAGCATTTATTTGATAAATTTGAACATGAGCATGCGTACTTGGATGGGGTATGAAAAAATGGCGCCCCCAAGGCTAAGGATAAAAATTGGCCCGGGGACTATCATGATGTAGATGATGGGATGTTGATCCCGTGGTTGAAGATAGATCGAAGAACGGACACCCGGAGCTCCCGAAATGGTGATTGGAAGTTTGGCGGAAAGGCCTATATATAGCTGTAGGGCCCACATTGCCACCTCATTTGTACTTGCTTCCAGAGTGACTGGACGAGAGGTATTCAGAGGAGATTTGGAGATTCTGGGAGAATGAGGCTGTCGATCCAGGATTAGCGAGCTTCAGGTTAGTAGTCTGATCATCCTGCATAGAATTAGGTTTTTCATTTATGGGTAGGGCCTATACAGAGGGCCGTACACAGGGTTTTATGGGTGTGGGCCCCCAAGTGCACGGGCGATCCGGGCATATGCGTGCATAAGTGCGCGCCTTCCGTCTGGATAGCCACGCATGGGGGCACCTGTAAGGAGGACAAAGGCACGCATTATGTGCACTCCTATTGGCTACATAGCCTCACATATGTGCGTGGTTGTGTAGTGGACATGTGCACTTTGATGTGCACCTGTGTTCTTGATAGGGGCACATGGAGGCGCCCCTGTAGGGTGAGTAGGCGTGCATGCATGCGCGCCTGTGAGATGGACAGGCGCACTTGATTGCGCGCTTGTGGAGTGAATAGGCGCGCATACGTGTGCGCCTGTTGGGTGAACAGGTGTGCATGTGTGCGCACCTATGGGTTAAACAGTCGCGCCTTGGGGGCAAGGTTGACGGGTGTAAAACTTATCTTTTTAATGTTTTTGATGGTCAAGGTGGCTGACCTGGGATTGTTTTATGTGGCTACAGGCGATCATTGTGCACGATGCTAGTCAGTTGAAGAGAGCGGGATTGGTCCCAGTTGAGGGATGTCGTGGCGATTGAGGAGCTGGGGGTTCGTGCGACTTTGGCAGCCTGTGGGCTGTTGAAATTTTTTGAGTGCCCATTGATACGGGCGCAGGAGTATCTCCTATAGTTCCTTATCCAGATGTGGAGTCCAGACCTACATTTTTTTATGGTGCGGGGAGAGTAGATTGCCTTCACTGCGGTGGTGGACATATATTTTTTTACTGGGCTCCCTTTTTGGGTAAGGCCCCTACCGGTGGAGCCGGTATTACCTGTAGATGTGGCGTTAGTGACAGTGGGTCGAAGGTATTGTTCTAGGGTGAACTTTATGTCAGGCTCTATCGTGAGCATCGGGGCGATGGATGCTCTAGCACATCGTTGTATAGAAGCGATGATTGTGAGGGTGTATGGGTCCCTTGTGATGTAGCGGATCAGTGGTGTTCAGCTGAGTATTATGGAGAGGGTACTGGTCAGTGAGCACTTTGCCTGGGGGCTTAGGCTACATGCCAGGATGGTAGGGCAGCTGGACCGTTGTCGGTCCACTGATATAGGAGAGCTTTCCTTTGGGTCCATCCTAGTGGCCTGGTTTTTGGAGAGGGTGCCTATGTTGCGCCCTAGAATTTTATTGGGCACTCCTGGGGCATGAGAGCCATGAATGAGGCAGTGGTCGACTATTTTGCTTCGCCACAGTGGTCATGAGGGTGGCCACTTCTTCACGGCTTAGGGGGCGCAGATGTGGCGGCAGATGCTGCAAGTGATATTGTAGTTCCCATATGCTGGTGTTGACTTCCGGGATGATCCAGACATGGTGTTACCTCCAAGAGAGGTTTTTTATCACCGAGGTATGTTTATGAGTTATATATATATGTTTTTTGAGATAGCATGACATATGTATTTGGTATAGATGTTGATACTATATTTTGGGTGTGTATGTGCAGATGTGGCACCTCCCAGGTGCGAGGTTGAGTTGTTGAGGGCGTCGGCTCGCCAAGAGCCGGGGAGACCGCTGCAGGGAGGGCTACGGGTAGGAGAGAGACATCGACATGAGGACGTCAGGGCGAGACCAGCTGAGGATGAGAGAGAAGCGAGGAGACGTCGGTTTGATGACCCAGGTGTCGATCCATCAAATGCTCCTCTAGCAGATGCCAGAGTAGATTTTGAGGATATTCGCCGCCACCTGCAGGCGGTGCTACAGGGTGTGCCTGAGGGCATGTGGTCGTGTATCCAGGATGAGGGAATCCTGGAGTAGTGTGTGGGGATTCTGTCATCGTGGCAGGCCATGGTATGACAAGTAGCAGTAGCAGGTGCTGCTATGACTGGACGGTTACCTCCCGGTCTGGAGGGACCAGTAGTGGGTGGGGGACCACCGCCTGAGGGAGGGGCAGGAGGTGGTACTCTAGAGGTTCTCTATGTATTTTTGTATGTAAACATTTGGATGGCACTATGTATGTAAACATTTGGATGGCACTATGGTGAGTGGTGCTCTATGTATTATTGTATTTTTGTATATAGTCTGGTGAGCCCATTTTGTATCGAGGTGCTTTACTGGCCTGCAGATACTTGTATTTTTGTATGTAAACATTTGGATGGCACTATGGATCGAGTTATATATACATGAGTATACATTTTTGCATCTATGTGATGTTTACATGTGTTTTTTAATGTTTGATGATGTCTAATCTATATATGCTGTGACGAGTTTTTGATATGTTCATGTATGTGTAGAGGTATCTTGATGTGATATATGCCAGTCTAACACAATGTTAGTTAAGTTATCTGTAATTTGATTCAATTGTCTTGGAATATGTGTAAATGTAATGAAATCAAAATGTCGAGATAAAAGTCTAACCTCCAGGTATTTGCGAAAGAGGCAAGGATCGCGAATGTGGTACACATTGTTGAGATGGAGAATGACTAGTTGAGAGTCAAGAAAGATGCTAATGTGACAAATACGATGATGTTGGTCATCGACGAGGAGGCCAATGATGACAGTGTATTCGGCTTGGTTGTTGGTGTATGAACCCAAACATATGTCTCTCGAATGGAGCATTTCATGGGAGGGGGTATAGAGGGCCCAAGCTGCTGACGCAAGATTTTGTGTCCAATGGTTGGCGTCATCAGCGTAACTGATGTGGTAGGCCGATGGAGGAAGCATCTATCAATAGCACAAATTATAGTTTAGATGTGAGGGATGGAAAAAAGAAAAAACGCTATAAAAGAAATAACCTAAAGTAAAATTGCTACTCTTAGGCATAAAATTTCTTTAAGTATAACCCGTTGACGGGTTCTTTGAGAGAGAGGCCTTCGGGAGAGGCTAGGATGTATGCGCCTTTGGTGAGGCAATGTTGGATAATATATGGGCCATGCCATAGTGACTCGAATTTTCCATGACCAAAGGTATCATGAGCGATATCGTAAGCAAGGACGAGGTCGTCTTCGTGAAATGAGCGAAGGTCGACATGGCGATCAAAGGAGGCCTTTGACCGTTTTTTAGCTGCCTCATTGTGCTGTAAGGAAGATCGACGATCTTTGTCCAGGGACTCTAAGTTCAGCAAGCGCTGCTCCATTGGAGCAGTGTCGGATAATAGCTCAATTGCAGTGTGTAAGGTGGGAATTTTGTACTCGATGGGAAGAGTGGCCTCAACCCCATGGACTAGATGAAATGGTGTGAAACCAGTGGTTGTTTTCACGACCGTACGGTAAGCCCATAGCATAGAAAATAACATATGATGCCATTTGGTTTTATGTTTATTAACCGTGCGTTGTAACATGGTCTTGAGGACCTTGTTAACTACTTCGACCTGTCCATTAGACTGAGGGTAATATGGTGAGGCAAACTCGTGGGAGAATCCTAACCGAGATGCGAGTTCGATGAAAATCTCATTCTCGAAGTGTTTCCCATGATTGGAAACTATTTGGAGGGGTACTCCAAAGTGGGATATGACATGGTTAAAGAAAAAATGCACTGTGGTGTCAACGATATTGTTGAAGGTGGGCATAGCTTCCACCCATTTTGTGAGGTAATCGACTACGACAACAATGTATTTGTGCCCATTGATGGAGGGGGGATTACAGGTCATGAAGTCGATGCCCCATTTACAAAAGGGGCCGGCAGTAATGACTAGATGAAGAAGAGCAAGTGGTGCTCGTGCTTTGTTGGCATAAAGCTGACACTTCTTGCATCATTTCACGGCATGAATGCAATCGTGAAACAATGTAGGCCAAAAGTAACCTACTTGGATGATTTTTTGAGCAGTGGACATTCCTGAAAGATGGCCCCCACATGCGCTGTTATGGCAATCATTCAAGACTCTATCGGCCTCATCAATGGTCAGGCATTGACGAAGAATGGTGTCGACCCCTCACTGGTATAAGATGTCTCCGATGAGGAGGTAGCAGGGTGTCTGGTGGCGAATACGATGACGATCATCTCGTGAAAGGTGGTGACCAAACTTTTGAGTTCGTAGGTAGACGAGAAGGTCGTCATACCAAGGATCATCCGAAGTGATGTAAAAGAGATGTTTGTTGGGAAAGTCAGTATTGATGGGGGCACTGGTAGTATCATAGGGGAAGGCCACGACAAGTTCGATGAGGACAAGAGCTTTCTTGCTCTTGGGTGTTGAGAATTCAAGATCATATTCCTGAAGAATAATGATCCATCGAGAAAATTTGCCATTAATTTGCCAACGACTAAGCAAGTATTGCATAGGGTTGGAATCGGCTATGACCTTAGTCGTGCAAAGCAGAATGTAATGACGTAGTTTCTGGACTGCGAGGACGACTGCAAGGGCTAGTTTATCTTCATGTTTGTACTTCAAGGGTGGCCCTGAGAGGTTTTTACTAACGTAATAAATGACATTCTCAAGATCATCATCACCGATTTGAACAAGAACTCCTACTACTGAGACAGCTGATGCTGATATGTAGAGGATATAGTCGCGATTGTAGTTGGGTGCACTAATTAAAGGGGCATTGGAGAGTGTCATTTTAAGATCGTCAAATTATTTTGGGGCATGTTCATCCTAGTAAAATGGGATGTCATGGCATAGTAAGCGAAGGAAACTGTGTGCGCGAGTGGCGTAGTCTGGGACAAATCACTGTAGAAAGTTAGCTTTTCCTTGTAGGCTCTGGAGTTGACATAAATTCCGGGGAGGTGGAATTTCTTTGATGGCTTGGACTTTGAGGGGGTCCACTCTAATACCTCTTTGGGAAACGATGAATCCAAGGAGGCACCCTGTAGTGACACAGAACACGCACTTGAGGGGGTTCAAGCGGATGTTTTACTGACGACACAGTTGAAAGATGATCTGTAAATTGTCAAGATGTTGGGTTCGTTTCTTGGATCGAGTTGTGAGGTTGTCCAAGTATGTGAGGATGATATGAGCCAGGTCATGAAAAATGTATGTCATAGCCCATTGCAAAGTTGCGCTAGCATTATTTAATCCAAAAGGCATGACACGGTATGAAAAAGTACCCCAAGGGGTAGTGAATGCAGTTTTGTATTGATCAACTGGGTGAATTTGGATTTGATTATAACCAGAGAAACCGTTCATGAAGGATAGAGCCTCGTGGCCTGCGCATTCATCGATAATTTGATCAATGAAAGGCATTCGAAAGTTTTCTTTGGGAAATGCGTGATTGAGATTGCGAAAGTCCGTGCAGACGTGGATAGTGCTCTTTTTTTTCTTAACGGGTACAGGGTTGGAAACCCATGAGGTATAGGTGATGGGGTAGATGAACCCAGCGCCGCGTAATTTATCAATCTTGGCTTTTATGGCCGCTGCTTTGGATGGGTGTAGCGGTCACTGTTTTTTATGAACTAGTGTGATGTCTGGCCAGGTTTCGATGCGATGTTCGACGATAGAGGGATCAAGGCTAGGCATTTCTGTGTATGAACAGGCAAAAATATCCCGATATTCTTGGAAAAGGGCTTTATAGGCAGTGATTTCTTGAGGAGTGCAAGCGACTCCAATGGTGATTTCCTCGATGACGCCATTTTTTATGGAAATGTCGATTGTGATGGTCTGGGAAATGTTGGCCATGTTGCCTTCTTCAAAAGCATCAGGGGCAGGAATGGGGTTGTCGAACCAGTCGATGTGCCCTGATGGGATAAAATCCTTGGTTTTGACCACGTATATGGGGTGTTGGTTAAGAGGCGGGGAGGATTCCTGTGGAAAGAAGAGCACTCAGTGGTGTAGCGCATCCCATGGGTAGTCGAGGGTGTTTAACTCTCCGAGTATTTCCTCGTCATAGTGGAATTGGCAGGAATACAAGGGGTCGTGAAGAGTGATATCGGTGACTGTTGTCATGTGGCTGCCCCCTAGTGATGAAGAAGAAGGGGGAACAATGCAATGAGATTGCAATGGTTCGCTCGACATAAACCAAATATTGAAGTATTGAGGAGTACCCGTGGTAGTTGGATGTAAAATTTTCGTAGGGAAATGAACGGGAGAATTGGGGGGATTTGGGGGTGAATCCTCGGATAGGTCATCCAAGAACCATGGAGGCGTTGGGAGGGCCTCCGGTTCAGGAGAAATGATATGAAGAATCTCTAGTGACGAGGTAAGGTCAACCATCGATTCTGTAGGGGTTTGAAATAGGGTCAATTGACGTTGTCTGTATTCAATGATCATAGGACATTGGTATGTAAAATGATGTAAGGACTCACATAGAGAGCAAGGGCATCTCATACGTTCATTGACTAAAGTGGTGACATAATGGATTTTAGTGATGTTGTGTAGGGATGATGTAGCTGGATTAGGTTTTTTCTAGAAGCTTTGGCGTACTGCAGCTAATGTCTGTCGGAAGTGAGGCAGTGCTGGGCAATGGTGGGTATAATGGCCATATTCTGAACATATAGCGCAAGAGAATTTGGTTCGCAGCCCTTTACTACTTGAGTGAGGGGTGGTAGCGGCAGTACTTGCTACAGTGGCGAGTGTTGATGGAGTTTGATGGAGTGGAATCAAGTTCTGTAACTCTAGTAGATATGGGCAGTTGTTGGTTTGGTGTCCATCTTTCTCACATAGCGTGCAAGGGGGTTGTATGTGTGGGGGAAGTGGAGCTGTGGGCTCCTTCTTCTTTCTCCTGCCCCCAGCTGTGGCAAGGAGGGTAGTAAGTGGGGGTGTAGAGGGTATGGTGGGAGTGAGTATGGGAATCGTCATTGGGATTCCTTCCATTTGGGGGGGAATGGATGGTCGAGGGACCATCTCTGGTGGATGTAAATACCAAACTAGAATTGTTAACACCATATTAGGGAGGGTAAGCGTTGCGGCTACTTAGAAAGCTTGTATGCCAGGTGGAGGGTAGAAGAAGGGGATTTGAGTAATGGCTTGGGGAACTGTCTCCCAAATTGGGATATGTCCTTGGGGAGAGGTGAAATCGTGGACTGGTGGGGTCGATGAGTTCACAGGAGGCTCGTGAGGGGGGAGCTCTGCGACTAGTGGGACGTCAGATATGATAGAAGCCTCCTTAGGAGGAAGGGTATCCTCTCTGTCAGTTCCATTGGATGATACGACGCATACTTGATTGGAAGGATGAAGGAGCGGTGGTTCTCCATGGTAAGTTCCTAATAATGATGGGTCTTTGAAAATTATAGGACCCATTTCGATGAGTGGGTATGCGTCGTGACTTGTGTGGATGAGAGGAAGAATGTTATCGATGTTGGCAGAAGGGTTAGGCTCGTAATGTGAGACTTGGTCAATTGTAACGATCTTCCCGTTATGGAGGAACATCATTGTTCGAAATATGGAAGAGGCAACTGCCTTCATAGCATACATGTAGCTACGACCGAATAGGATATTATAATCGAGTGGGGCATCGATAACTTCAATGTCGATGAGAATAGTCTTTCCCCTGAGTTCTATGGGGAAATTTTGGAAGAGCCCTTCAGGAGACGATGGTCGTTCGTCATAAGCTCGTAAGGTAATGGCAGATGGTATGAGTTCAAGGGAACCAAGTTTCTGCCATACAAATTTGGACATAATGCATGTGCATGCACCTTCATCGATGAACTATAATGTTTCAAATTTTGACTGGGATTTGGAAAGTGATCAAAGCGGGAAGGCGAGGTTCTCCACTGTCGAGATCAAATGTAATGTGTCGAGTATCTGTGAGGTCGACTGCCCCCAAGGTGGAAAGTAATGATTTCCGCTGAGTGGGACAAGTCTGAAGGACTTCTAAGACTGACATGGTAGCCAGGGATTGTGTTAAGTCATCAACCAAACTGTAATTATGAGCTTCCCTAGCCTGTGGGTTGTGGACATTCCTATGCAATGGGATGCGAGGGATGCGAAGAGGTGGTTCTGCGTTAGGGCGAGGGATCACCAATGGGGGTCCCATTGGTGCGGGGATTGTTTCTGGAGGAATGGGAGGAGACTCAGTGGGTGCATGGTATTGACGATTACGTGTTTGCAGAAGGATTTCTTTCTCACTGGTGAGGAGGATAGTTCGATCTGCAGTATTGTTTGGGTTGAGGTACTATCCCAACTGTGGTGGGGTAGGCTGTATCTCTTGTTGGGTGTTCATCACACCTTGCTGTAGAATGGGATTCTACAGTACGGCTGGGGGGGGTTGTTGCACGTATTTTTGTGGCGCTTGCTGGGGGGTAGGTGGTGGGGGAGGATGTGGTAGACTGCGTGAGTCTTTCATCCATTTAAAATCGACGATTTGGGGGCAATGATGAGTATAATGACCGAACTCACCGCAAAGGGCACAAGGGAAGTTGGTTTTAATAGTATTTTTATTTCTCCCTTGACGCCTATTGTTATTTCCCCCCTGGGGGTTCTGAGTCCCTTGGTTTTGGTTGCCGCCAGTAGGTTGGTTTTATTGGGGTTGATTCCCGCCTTGGCCAAGGTTGTTATTGTTCCTGTTTCTTCCTTTATTTTTTTCATTATTCGATGGATGGGTCAGATTTGTCGTATTCAACTGTTCGAAATTTTGATATTGTTGAACAAGAGATGGTTGAACAAAATTCACCCCAGTGTGAGGGTGTGTGGGTGACATGGGCTGTGGAGGACCAGGAAAGGGAAAGTACAGATTCTGTGGGGGTTGTGATCCGTAAGGTACATAGGAAGGCATGGTGCTTTTGCTAGTACTCATAATATAAGCTGAGGTAGAGGGGGTACCAGAACTTGTTTGGATAGGTGGATGTATTGGGGGTGTCGGTGGTGGCCAACTGATGGGTTGAGGAATAGTAACAGGGTATGGTTATTGATAAGGGGGTGGGGGGTAATAAAAGGTTACCTCATATGCCGGTGGATATTGAGGTGTGCCATACATTGGTGGTGGTTGGGGTTGAGGACTGTGGTATGTGGTATTACCAATCAATCCGTTTGTTGAGTGAGACATCCCGAGTTTGTTTTGACCGAATGGCACAGGTTTGGGGAGATCAGGAAGTACCGTGTATAAGTACCCTGATTGTGAATAGATGAGGTCGTATTGTTGAGCCTTACTGATGGCTTCTTCTTCGGATTGAGGAAAGGTAGAAGCTACATCTTTACCGAGGAGAGAGACAAGTGATCTGAGAAACCAGTCAAGACACTGTTGTTTGGTGGTTTCATCTTTGCATAAATTACGTCGTCTACGCCACTCATGAATGTGATCAGTGATATGTGTGGCTGAGGTTTGTTTGAAATTAGAGAGTAGTTCAAGACCATTGTCATGGTGGATTGGTAATTGGAACAAGGTCAAAAATGCTTTGTCCAAGGACTCGAAAGTCGCATGGGACCCTAATTTTTCATCTACATACCATTTGGCAGATGGGCTAGTGAGTGTGCACTGAAATAATTGTAGTCTGATGGAATCATCCATAATGTTGTTGGAAGAGCACCATAGGTGGAAAGTCATAACATGGTTGACAGGGTCATCTCCTGCCTTTCCTTCAAACTTGGGGATGTCTAAAGGTAGTTTAGTGGGCATTGCAGGCCATGTGGGGTCATGCGATACAGGATCATTGGTGAGTTTGCTTAGATATAGTATGTTAAGAGAGGCCAAATATGGCATCTGCAATGGGGGGGGAGGGTTAGCTCCAGCCATGGTGTGAGTGTGTTGTGAACTTGACCCTTGAGGGGGACTAAGTGGGTTGGTACTTCCCCCTTGAGAGGAAGTTGCCCCCCCGCTTTCATGTAAAGGAGAGCGAGTGGACGGAGAGACTTGGGAAGTGGACCCAAGTAATGTGGAACCAAGCAAAGCTGATCCTAAGACAGTGGCACTCACAGGAGTGTTTGAAGGTGGTGTCGATGAGTTGGGAAGACTAGGAACTCCCCCTAAAATAGGAGGGAGGTTTAGTAAGCGTCTGGAATGACGGGGGTTCTGTGGGTCCCCTATGATGTCCGACTAACAGAGTGGATGTGTGCAAAATGTGATGAGAGAAAGTAAACAAGAAACTTTGTTGCAAATCTTTACACAATATATATATATCTAAATCAAAATGTAATCATAAGTGCATCATACATAAAGTGTTTTTGAAAAAAGAAGCATATATGTGGATAAGTGGGTTTTTTCCGCGTGGGGAATCAAAGAAAACAAATGCTCATGTCCTAAAATATGTAATGTCCTTCCTCTCAAATAGCACTGGACCTTCCAATAGTACTCAACAGTGGGGTCTGAATTCACTGGAAGAGACACTAGTGAAGGATGAAATAATCAGTTATAATGAGGGGTAAAGGGGCATATCCCGAAAGAGCTGGCAATATTTCCCAATAGCCACACAAAATCCGATCAAGGTGCAATTGCAACCCACAATTGCCACCTGGGTAGATGTCTAAAATTTGGTCACTAGGTACCTCGGTCAAAGTGCGACATTTAGATTTTCGGCTTAAGAAATGGGTTGCAGGCTGGATCCTGTCCAAGAGGTGGGTGCCTCAAAGGGAGACGCATAGAACAATCGGACCTCGGCCTTCAACCCTTCACGGGTATCTCCCTTCCTTATGGTGTTAGGAACACTTGACTTGGAGGATTTTCAGTTCCCTATTTGACAAGTTCTATGGTTTTGACAATGTGAGAACCAGATAATGGGGAGTTAGTTGGATGCCTATCCCCAAAATCCTACCTAGACTAAAAAAATTCTTTTGGCACCTCCTGTGGAGGAAAACTTAATGAGTTTTTAGAAAAAATTTAGATGTAGTTGTTTGGGAGGTTGGGGATGTGAACCAACCTTGTTGAAATTAAATGGGAGTGGGTAGTTTCGTTAAGAAAAGGGTGGGGTGTTTCAGAATCCCTTTGGAGGGAACTTACTTTGACCTCCACATTTCAAGAAGAAACTATGTGAGTGATAAGTGACTTTTGTGTGTGAATGAATGAAAGTGTGCCAATGTTTTAATGAATTTAGGTGTCACCTTGCTGCATGTGGACTTCACTTGGTCCTTACAAGTGTTGATTACCTAATTAACTAAATGCCTTTGGTACAACCTTGCGTAATTCAAAAGTCCCTAGGAAGCTAGCATGTGGACATGTGGGTCCGTTACTATTCCTTTAACTCTCTATTGTGATGTAATCTAAGAAATCCTTTGAAACTATCCTAGATTGTGATCATGTGGGCATGTATGGGCCAGTTACAAAACCTTTAAACTTCCCTAGTGATTTAATCTAAGAAAGTCAATTTCAACACTATCCTATCTTTGTAGCATGTGGGCATGTATAGGTCCTTTACAATATTAAGATGTGTTTGAAAAATAAACTAAGAGTAGTCCCAAGAAGGGTTGTTTTCCTCTCCTAAAGTTTTTAATCTTTTTAAGGGAGATGAAATTGTCCCACAATCTTTTTCTGATTCTCAAGGTCTCTTGGAGGCACGAGAGAAGATCATACTAAGCGATTGTTATCCAACTTCTAGTCCCAATGCAAGTTAGATGTGATTACAAATGATTTCCAACTTATATTTTTAGTCAAAACAAACCATCCATGTGGCGAAAATGAAAGAAAAAGAGGAAATAATGATTTTAACCCACTAAGTGCCTATGTGTTTTGACTGATCCCTTTATATGAAGAGGGGACTAAGTGTGGTGCAGGTTAAAACATGCATGAAATCACTTTTAAGAAGGCTAAGGGCCTTCCCCAAATCATAAAAAACCTTACAATGTGTAAGTTTTGCATAGGTGCGCGGGTCTCAGTGGAGACAGAGGCGCACTAAGCGTCTGTGCGTAGACCAAAATGAACTTATGGGCGCAGGTGCGCAGAACAGAGCTATGACTTAGGTGCATGTGTGCACGATGCGCTTCTGTGGGCCAAAAAACCCACGCACAGATGACACACGGTCATGAATGAAAATTACGGATGGAATTCTCCCAATTCAACTTGGAATTGGATGTTTAGCAGGTCAGCTTGGGCCGGTTAATGCACCTGCAAGTTAAATAAACCAAAAGAAGAGCTAGAAAAACCCAAATGAGGTAGGAAATTGATACCATTCCCCAATGGAGTTGCCAATCTGTTGCGCCTCTTTCGTCACCTTGGTGAGAAAAATAGAGGTGCTTGCAAGCTTAGTTGGGTTTGCTAAGCAGGACATCTGTAAGGAAAAGGGTTAGAGAAAGAAATATAAAAGAACAACTAAGAAATAAACTAAGAAATAAAACAACAACTAAACTAATGAGCATAGGGACATAAGGACAAAAGAAACAACAAGACCCATGTCACCAATGGTAAGGTTGATATTAGTGAAAGAAAACAC
>ML779950.1:0-10433 GCA_009831015.1 Picea engelmannii
AAGCCCATTATGGTTTAAGGGGTTTTATCTATGAAGAAGAGATATAATTTGTTGAGAAGGACCAATATTTATTGAAGGTTATGTCCACATATTTGATTCAATGTGCCAATTTATAAGTTTAAATTTACATGAATTTTAAATTTATACACATGCAATAAACTCTCAAAACTAAGAAAATGGTTAGCGATAAAGTAGGGCATATGTCTTATGACATTGTTCATGTGTAATGTGCATGGGATTTGTTGTCCACATGTCATTTGAATGGGAAGTAAGTGTAAATAGAGGAACAATAGGATGTTGAAGAGTAGTTAGCTATGCATTTTTCTCCTATGCTCGCCTTTACCTTTTCTTTCTTGTTAACATTGACACTTGGTCAATTGTGGAATTGACATATGAACCAATGTAGCCAAGTATATCTACTTATGCTATTTGAGTTGAAGATCATAATGCTCCTGGAAAAGAATATTTCAAATATGGGGGAGTCCCAGTTTTCATCCCCGCAGAAGCAGCTGCATCAATCCCGTTGGCAGAGGAAACGAAAGAATCCAAGCAAATTGCAAGTATGAAACTTGTAATGACATTAAGTCGATTGATTGTCATATAGTGTTGGCTCTTCTCGTTAGTTTGTTGTCAAGCTACCTACCCCTAATGAGCCCCGTTACGTAAGTAATGAGGACTTATTTACCTTATTGGGGCGTATCTTGCAACTAACGATGACCAGAATGAAGCCACAATGAACACAAGGGCCAAGCTGAGTGTTGAATAATCACACCTTCTAAAATATGCATGCTTCAAAGAGATATGGCTTCTTTGATTTAAGAAAAGAGGAGAGATAAGCCAATGAATTGACTATGAAATTGTTGATTCGACAACTTTACTTGCTAAGGAAATGTACAAATTCTTATTGATGATACACTATACAATTTGTACATTTCCTTAGTATGTCCGAGAAAGATTAAATGTGGAAACTTAGCTACAAAAAAAATGGCCACTCAATACAACACTAGAACCAATGGTAGTGACCACACCATCGACATCATCTATGGACATGGGATTGCCAACCATCATGTCATTGACATGATTTACAGACATGGAATTATCGACCAACATGGATCATAGGGAGAATGCTAGCAGTCCAATTTCATAAAATACAATGAAGATGATTCCAAGGGCTCAAATACTCGAGATGTTCAGTTTGTTTTAGCAATTTTATAGGCGGGTATAGTCATTTTGGGATTTTTGTGATGCTCTATACTGCATTTTGGTACGTTTGAGGGATTTCTGAGTCAGGCTTTGGCCCTTCAAGGCATTTAAGAATTGGGTGTTGTTTCTTAAGAAGCATTGAAGGGTTTTCATAGTTGCATGTTGTTCATTTAAGAGTTTTGAAGAGATTTCAGAAGGGTGTTGTCTGTGAAGGGATTTTAGAATTGGGTTGTGCCCTTTGGTTTGCCCATTTGTTGTTTTATTGTGATTGGCAGGCATAGAAAATTTCATGGTACATGGAATTTTGATTATTGGCTAAGGTCTTAGACTCTACAGACCTTAGTCTTCATCATCCCTTAATATTTAAGTCTCTCGAGAATGGGTGATCATCTGGTCCAATATGTTGATCGTTTGATAACTGCTTCCACCTTTGAATCTGCAAATACTGCCAATGGCTATAGACACATTCGCTTGAATAAAAATTCACCGGGAAAAATCTTAGCATAACCCCTAAACCGGGGAAAGTAAACGTCGAAGTAAGTTCATGTTTTTATATTTTTTAAACATTAGGGAGATTTGCCTAGATAATTTACTATAAGTACTAAGTTGTTATCATTGAACTTTACCTTGTTAAAATTGGCAAATTGAAAATGTGAAGAGGCATTTTGTTTGTTTCATTGGCATCGATTGAGTTTGAACACGTGAGATGGTCATTATATTTTCAAAGTTGCTTATAACCTAATGTTCCTTTTGTTTGGTTGGAAGTTTCATTAAATGAAAACTACATATCAAAAGGTTTACAAGAAATTCACTCGATCAACCAAAAAGATAAAATGAAGGACTCAAACCCCGATCGACAAAGTTAATACAAAGTTTTCCAATGAACAACGACAGAGAAAAACTAAGCTGCTTCGAAAGTCATCAGCAGAATTGAAGATAACTTCTCTGAAGTTCATCGGCGGAGTTCATGAAAATCCCTCCGACCAATCGACGAAGTTAGCAGTAAGTGCGTTGATGTCATCAACGAACATGAGAGCAAGTCCTCCGAATTGCTTTGGCCAGCTTAGTAGGAAGACTGTCGACTTCATAGGAAAACCTAATAAGAAGTCTGCCAAAGCGATCTCCATAGTTATTTTGAATTGTTTCAAGGTCATCACATCGGAAAATTTAGAGCTCACGACTCCGAAGCTTATCAACAGAATTGGTAGAAACTGATTCGATGCACGCGACATAGTTAGAAGTAAGTGCTTCGACTTGCTTCGGTGAAGTTAACAGTTGGGGATCCGATGTCTTTCGATGGAAATGAAAGAAATTCTATCGATTTTCCTTCGACGAGCATAACAAGACCTTCCTCGAATGTTTGCGAACGAAATAAGGGGAACTAAGCCGAATTCAATCGACAAGAAAAATGGAAAGTCCTCCGGCAATCAACAAACTTAACAACAAATAACAACAAACATGCCTATGACATGAAATAAAATTTGTGATTTATACACACGTGATTGGGATAAAGACAATCTTGGGCATGAAATAAAACCCGTATCTCGCACTGAGAAAGTGTTAGGGTTTTAACTACCGTGCAATATAGATCGAGCGCAGGAAACTTGAATGGTTTATTTTCTTCACCTGTGTGGGAGGGGGTTCCTTACAATCCATTTGAATTGCTTTTTAAAAATCACACAAAAACTCTGCAAAGAGAACACAAAATCTATACAGAGGCCCACAAAATTGTAAAAGAGAACCTCTAAAAACCTTAATCGGTCAGCGTTATCCTCAAGTGAAGACGCCATTGAGGACACACGGAGACTTCCCGCATGCTTGTCATAAGATGAATGCCAACTATTCATTGAGTAGCGTACAAATCTTTATAATCGACTTCCAAAACAATGGCATTGATGGAAATAAAAAAATAGAAAAATTTTCACAGTGATTATGTTGTTTAAAGATTACAAGATTTTGTTTTTGGATGGAAAATGAATACATTCACAAGGTTAATCTTCATCCCACATCTCGCAAATTCAAATTCAAATCCCCTAGTTACATGTCCATTTGCAATAATCACAAATACATGACAGTGACTTTTGAGAGAAATAAAAGATGAAGAAGATGCATTGATTAAGAGGGCGAAGAGACAATGATGAAGAAAAAATGAAGAAAAATAATAACATCATAAACTAAACAAAATTTCCCATAAAAACAAGGTAATAAAATATTGTGAAATGTGCAAAGAAAAAATATTTAAAAACTTAATCACAAAATATATGTTACTAAATACATGAAAAATTTCATTTCAATTTCTTAAATCATAAAAAAAAAATATTTAAAAATTATAATAAATTGAAAATAAACATTTTCAAACACTATATACAATAAAATATACATTTTAAACCCTCTCTAGGGTACACCATTAAGATATACACTAATTGGAGATTCTCTCTAACTCACAAGCCTTATCCATAATTATGTGTTTTAAAATGATTTCATTCTATATTTAAGTCCTCTTAAACAGTTCTCTCTAGGGTACACCATTAAGATATACACTAATTGGAGACTCTCTCTAACTCACAAGCCTTATCTATAATTATATGTTTTAAAATGATTTCATTCTATATTTAAGTCCTCTTAAACAGTTGTTATTCATAATTGATGTTATCCATAATTCATATGTCTTAGAATATGAGTTCATTTTTTATTAAAATTGTGTATTGGGAGAAACAAAATTATGGTTAAATATAATTTTGTATTAAAGTAAAATTTAATTTAAAATGATTGTATTGTGTATTGGGAGAAACAAAATTATGGTTAAATATAATTTCGTATTAAAGTAAAATTTAATTGGGGAAGAAAAAACTTTTAGGATAAATTGAAGTTAGGAAAAAGATAAAAATAAAATTTATCTATGTTACAAACTCTTTTGCTCATTATTTTGTCAACCAAATCTACTAAGATAAGTAAAAATAAGAGACATTCAAAGATAAGTAAAAGTAAGAGACCTTCATTGTCTTCTCATAGACCTTGACCTCCCTTTCCAATATCTTCAAAAATTGTATGTCCTTTGGGGGAAACCAACATCTACCACCAACAACTACCCTAAGAGCCGAAGCGCGAAGTCACGAACTAATGTCGGTCACTGATCTAAGATCCTCTAGATTATCACATGACCGTTGGATCAAAACATAGTGGAAAGATACATAAGCACTCCGAGCTTGACCACTTTGACATGGACCAACTAGGGAGGAAATTTAAGAAAAAATTACCCAGACCTCTGAATCCCTGGAGTCCTGAAGTCCCGAAATAAATAGTGGTCGTCCATATCAACCTTGAATTAAGTCATAGCTGCTAGATTAAGAAGCAAAAGGATAAGTAAGGATTGGATCTAGACAGTTGATTTGATTACAGGAATCACACCAACCGTCAGATCAACCCTTGTGAGAGGTAACCACTTCAGGGAGAGGAAACTACGAAAGATTGGATGAGAGAGAAAACGCCTGAAGGCCATAGTCTGGAGGACTAGGTTCCATCCCCTGATCGGGGGTTATGAACACATAAATCCATGAAGCATTAGGAACATCACTTAAATTAATAAGCATGTGGTTTTGCACATATGGTCACATGTAAATGGTTTGAAGGAAGTGCCTATGCAGAATTTGATTTCTGCAACATTTGCAAAGACATGGAATCGAGTTAAAAAAAAAATCGATTCATATATGTGATTGATTTATGAAAATCACTCTCACTAAATTAAAAACCTTCACGATAATGTTTGAATAATAATAGAGATTATTGTTAATTTAAAATGAAGAGGTGCGATGGTCCAAACAAAGGGACACAATTCTTCATAGCTCAAACCGGTTGGAAGATTATATAAATGAGAAAGAATGGTGAGAAGAAAGTGTCTCTGTAGTCCAGAATAGAAGATCAAAACTTAAACATAGTCCAAGAAGAAGAACTGGTGATTCTTATGAAGTAAGAGTGGAAGGGAGGAGCACAGAAGGATTCATATCCTTTACTAAGTAAGTGTAATTTAAGGGAGTTGGTTCTTCCTAGGGTTGGTTCCTTAAAGACAAGGGAGTTGGTGCTTCCTACGGTTGTTTACCTAAAAATAAGTCAGTTGGTGCTTCCTAGGGTTGGTGCCATAGAAAACAAGGGAGTTGGTGCTTCCTAGGGTTGGTGCCATAGAAAACAAGGGAGTTGGTGCTTCCTAGGGTTGGTTCCCTGAAGAAGAGGATTTGTGTCTCCTAGAGTTGGTGCTTTAAAAAGGATTCATGTCCTTCATTATTCTTCATAAAATCCATGTAATTCCTATTAATTATATTTATATAATTTATTTTACAAACAAGTACATTGTTGATCTATTGTGGTAATTAACAAAATATAAAAGTAACTGTTGATTGTTGAAAAGGGGTAATATTAATTAACCCCCCCCTCTCAATATTCCAACACTCCATCTCTGAAAATGTTGTTGGAAACAAGTCCTGGTATTCTCGTAGTAAGTATCCAACCTTCTCAACTGTCTCCTCACTCCATGATCCAAGGGATCAAAATATGCTCAAAAATCAAATTTCTTGGAATTGTTTCAAAACAGACATGTGCATAGGCCTCATCCTGACGATCCCAACGCAACTTGAACGGGTTCAATTGGACGTTGTATGAGTGAGATATCACATTCTATCCACTTTTCCAAACATGCAAAAATTGTTGATTGTACAATCTGTACAGTCCGTACAGTGCTAACATGGCATGTCCATATTGGACATGTAGCAGGGTGACCTGAACTATTGACTTTACAGAGATGCTGACATGGCATGGTCATACCATTGACGTGGAATGACTGTAGTGGACACGTGGTAGGTGATCGTACTAGACTTGGGGCAGAGGTGATGTGGTAGAGGCCAACGTGGCAGCTAAGGTGGAATTATCACTTGATGACACATGTCATTTGTTGAGATGGCAATGATTACATGGTAGTTTGGTGGATTCGTAGTATGGTGCCACGTGGCCCAAACGTGGGTTTCCACATGGCACCCCCTTCATGGTGTAAAATTTTGGTTTGTGCTCACGGGGGTTGGAACCCGCGACCTCCAAGGGACGTGGATGACTTGGTAGGGTCATTCTACTAGCTTGATCACATGGTAGTACTTAACCATACACGACGTTATGTTATTTTATATTATCTTTTTGGTATAGTTAGGTGGGGTCCAGGCTAGGGCTTAGCCCCAACCCCCGGCTGTATGTTGTCTACCATACGACCCTACATCACACTATGGTTTGCGCGAGGTTTTTAAAATGTGCTCCCACCAACAATCCTCCACACAACGCCAAGACACATGTCAACACCAAAGTGCAATTCAATAATGGGTCCCAGTTTAGGCATTGGGTTGTGGCCATATGGCATCCATGCAACTAACACCTCCACCCTTGGGGGAAGATAATCATGTTAAAAGTGTGACAAAATGCCCAATTTTGGCACAGAAAACACCCAAAAGTCAGGTTCAGGCAGTCTGGGTGTGTTTTGGCGAGCAGAGACAACAAAGAATTGGGAGAAACTTCCAGGGAGTGATTCCAACTCATGTTTTGGCCAAACCAGGTGCAGGAAGAGCCCAACTAGGGGGTTGTGAATGTTCTGGAGCCATTGAATCCATCCATTTCTCATTCTGAGCATTGTAAAGCACTGATTTTGACACTTTGATCGTTAATGAAAAAGATCCATTGGAAGATGGACCAGGAGATGTAGCCCAAGAGAGGGGTGAACTCCTTTATCATTTAGTTGTGTTAATGTGTGTATTATGATGGTTGTTTATGACTTTTTATTCTTCTCATGATGAAGTAAAAAAGTTCATTAATCTTTATGTGTTTGTAACATGATCCTATTACCCAAACACATACCATTTCACTTGCAATTTTAAAAAGATTCAAGAATTTACATTTTTAGATCAAGTTGCTATCAAAGCATACATTTTTGAAGGTTTGATTGTTTGCAAGTGTTTTTTTTCTGATTCTTACAAGGTTGAATATCACAAGAGGAGAAGGTAAACATGTAGAGACAAGTTCTCAATAGTCAATAAGGAGAACTACCCAATCACCTCAAGCTTCAAGGATATATTCACCAAGTATGGCTCATGAGGAGAGTCATAAAACTCTTCCTTCAAAGGATGAAACTTTCGGAAAATCTTTCTATGATATGACAGAGATGGTGAAAGTTTTATGTGAAGAAATAAATGCAATATTGTAAGGTGAAATCACAAACCCTCCAAAGGGTAATGGAGATAGCAGTGATAAAACTCCAAAGGGAAATGGAGGGAATGGTGATTCTCCACCTCCTTCACCTCCATCTTCCACCTCTTCTACCATTTCACAACCACCTCCAAATTCTCCAAAAGAACATGGTAAAACTCCTTTGCTTAATCTTGATATTAAGTTTGAATTGCCTATGTACAATGGAGGGGTAAATGCTGAGAAATTGGATAATTGGATTCGTCAGATTGAAGTGTATTGTAGGATACAAAGGATCAAAGATGATGAAACTAAGATTCAACTTGCTTCTTTAAGATTGGACAGTGTAACACTCATTTGATGGGAAGCCAAAACTCAAGAGGACATGAAGAAACATGGTAAAGTTTTATCCTCTTGGAATGATTTTATTATTTCACTTCAAAGACAATTTTATCCATTAGCATACATTTAGAAAGCTATTATCCACCAGATTAAAATTTAAAATTGAGTGAAATTTTAATTGTAAAAAAAATAAAAAAAATTGCATTGTGTGTTCGAGGCTCTCGGATCACTTCATGTACGGTGTGACCTATAAATTTATAGGGAACAACGCATACCTTGTTACATTTCTCGGTACTGCATTGGTAAACATAAAATCTAGAAAACCAACAATCAAAACAATAGCTTATCTCAATGAACGTACTAGTTGGTTATGAAATCCAACATTGTGTGAACAAAATGATAAGGGGATAGGATTGAGTGGGTGGATCAGTTACAGTGGTGTCCTTATTAACAGACTTACACATTAGTGCAAGTTTCCTCATGGTTTTACCCATGGGTTACCTTCCAAGGAGCCCGAGTGAGTTTGACCAATGTTTGATCCAGGTACAACAAAGACTTCCCTTCACCATCACCTCGTGTAAGGACCCTAAATATTATGATCACTAAGGATACCAACTCGTAGTTAGCCTCTGGGCAGGTACAGGCAACAGTCAGGTCTGAACATATGGGAAATATATCAAATATGAAATTGTTCAGGAGAACTGGGGATAAATGGATCGATAAACTCCATAGGACCCTGAACAGATTTAAAATTCAGGAAGCTCTGACACCAAATGAAAATAGTTGATTCTCAAGAAGAACCCCCAATATGCGATCATTCGGATATGATTGGTTAATCCTTGGAGGGATAATCTATGTTTCTCTCCTGCATGTGACCATGTGTTTAACCCATGTGTGAGAGGGAGATCCCAGCTATGCTTATACAAAGGTTGGATTTTCTCTCCCTATCACAAGATTCTGAGTTTGTATTGAATGATTTGGAGAGTTATTCTCACAACTTATTCGAAATATCTAGTCCTAGTCTATTGTTTGTGTAAATATCTAAAAATAAAAGTTTCTAGTTCAATTTTAATTAGCGCTTATTTTCGTGGTTGTTTTTTACGCAAGGGTGAATGATAGTGAAACTAATGATTTTTGAGACTCGACTCCACAAGAAGGTAAAAAGAATGATATGCAAATTTTATTTTCAATGAAAATTCTAGTTATGGGAAGGAGAAGAGCTTCTTTTCTTTTCATCACTAATAAACACTCAAAATAAATGCAAAATTTGACTCTATTTTGTTCCCAAACAAGAATTCACACAATTGCCAAATTATCAAAAAAGAAAACATTTTCAATATCCAAAACCAATGCATATAAATCCTTCTTCGTTTGATTTTAGATGTAAACTATGATGTTTGTCTAATGCTTCGTTCTTTCACTAATAATGAGAAAGTTTACTATGATAATAAAAAATAGTATGAAGTAAAAGAGCATACAAACAAATATACTCTCAACAAGAAACAAGAGACCGAAAGAAAAAACAAATATCAAATTGTTCATTCAAAGATTCAAAAACACTAAGAAATCAAAAGGTCATACTTTATAGTCTTCAATAATTTAGTAAGATATCAAAGACAAAGAAATAAATAGACCTATGATCAATAATATTTCCTATGAGTTCCTCTAATCAATCAGATAATCGAGAAGAGTGGCAAAAGGAAACCAAATCTGAGAGAAAAAGGTCGATTTTGTAATCAAGAAAGACAACACAAACTCAATAAAGACTAAATTGTGCTCTTAGCTATCAGTTGTGCTCACATTGGATCCACTTAGTGCTCTTTGCTATGTTCTCTGTGCTAGCAGTTGCGCTCACAAACACAATAAGTTGCGCTCGCATTGGATCCACTTTGTATTCCCTTTGGTTGTAGACATCTGTGTCCTGCAACCCCCCATAGTTACTTCAGGAGAGACTGCATCTGCCTCGTAGGTGTTGCCAAAAGGGCCAGTAGTTAGGGCTTGTCGGTACGCTCTTGGAGATGAATCCTGGGTCTACCCCTGTGCCAACAAATGGTTCTATTTTCGGGTTAGGGATCTTCTTGAGTGAATGTCAAGGTGGTTTCCATCGAAGACAGAGATCCAAAAGTGGATAGAATATCAAGTAAAGGACTTCGCTGAATCCCAGAACAAAAACCCTAATCTTAGTATAGAGGATTGGTTGGGAAGATATATTTTTACTGATATAAATAAGATTTTCTTTGGAGAATTCCATCAGGAGCTATATGAGTGGCTAGCTAGGTTAGCAGATACCCAGTTTGAGATCATATCTAGAACTCTTGTGGTTTGGACGTCAGCGTTGGTCAAGAAGGTCAAGGGAGTTGATAATGCCTTATCAAGAGCAGTAGATCACTGGTTTGATAGTACCATTGGAGGGTACCTCACCAAGTTTTTTGTTGATAGAGTAGAGTCATATAGTCAAGCCGAGAGGTATTTTTTTTAAGGGACCCAGATGTTACACATTATTTTCATCATCCCTATGATCGTTAATGATGTAAACCTATATGTTGCCTTAAGAGGGGTCAGTGGCCTGAGTTCCTAAAGAGAGAAGGGAGAAGAACTTCTCCTGAGAAAATAAATTGCCTTTTCCTATGTAAAAACCTTATAAAAAGGGAAGTTCGCAGGTTGCTATATAGGCA
>ML779950.1:35934-50634 GCA_009831015.1 Picea engelmannii
TTCTTCATTCCAAGACTAAGCATATTCCAATAAAGTACCATTTTCTCAGAGAACAAGTTACAAATAGAATTGTTCAACTGAATTATATACCTTCTACAGAACAAATTGCTGATATCTTTACTAAACCATTAGCAGTGACCCCTTTTGGATATCTTTGTCAAAAGTTGTGGGTTATAATTTCTTGTGTCTAATCTGTTCATCTGGTCAGGGGGAGTACTTATTGAATATTTGATGTATTTCCAAGATGCTTATAGTCGACAGGGGGAGTATGTTTTACAACAGATCAAGGGAAGAATGTTTCTTCTTTGAAATTGATGTCAAAGGGGGAGAAAAGAGTTTGGGAGGAGAGTCGAGTCTGAATGCATGTGGGTGCTTGTGTTGCCATCAATGCCAAAGGGGGATATTGTTGGCAAATATTTAACAGACAGTGAATGGAAAATATTTAACAGACAACAAATGCTTGTCATTGATGGCAAGTAGAACAATGAAGATGGCATGAGTACAGGAAGTTTGTAACAAGAAAACAGAAGAATGGCATGAGTACAGGAATTTTGTAACAGACGGGCATTAGTGAAGATGGCATGAGTATAGGAAGAATGTAACAGACGGGCATCAGTGAAGATGGCATGAGTACAGGAAGAATGTACAGAGTATTGTTGGTATGTTTTACAGGTAGCGTATTCTTGTCATTGATGGAAAGTACAACAGTGGTGATGGCTTGAGTAAAACAGTGATGATCAACAGTGCAGTGATAATCAGGGAAGAGAAACAACCATGATCGTTGGATCCCATCCTAAATTCCTGATGGTCGTCAGATCTGAATGTAGAAAAGAAGACCACGCTGAAGAGGAGGACAAATCTCAGGCGTTAGATCCAAGCACAGGATCCGACCATCGATGGATCAAGAAGAACTTGCACGTTCTTTAAAGTACAAGGAGAAGCAGGCGTGATCGCGATTTGCAAAATCGCGACTTAATCTGACTTGTCAGATCAAGGTTGAATCTGGACCATTGATTCCAATCCATGTCGGAGTTTCGAGGATCAAGAGTTGGAGATGTCATGGAATATCAGCAACAGGAATCCCGATATCACGATATGAAAAATCACGACTTAATCTGAGCTGTCAGATCAAGCTTGAATCTGGACCGTTGATTCCAGTCCATGTCGAAGTTTCGATGATCGAGAGTTGGAGATGTCACGGAATATCAACAACAGGAATCTTGAAATCGCGATATGCAAAATAACGACTTAATCTGAGCCGTGAGATCAAGGTTGAATCTGGACCATTGATTCCAGTCCATGTCGGAGTTTCGAGGATCGAGAGTTGGAGATGCCACGAAATATCAACAATAGGAATCCTGATATCACGATATGTAAAATCGTGACTTAATCTGAGACGTCAAATCAAGGTTGGATATGGACCGTCGATCCCAGTCCATTCCGATGTTTCGAGGATCGAGTGTTGGAGATGTCAAAGAATATTAACCACAGAAATCCTGATATCGCGATATGAAAAATCTCGACTTAATATGAGCCATCAGATCAAGATGTCATCTGGACCATTGATCCAACTCTATTACGGAGTTTCATGGATCGCGAATTTGAAGTGACAAGAACATTGAACATAAAGATTGTCGAAATCACGATATGTGAAATTGCGACTTAGTCACAACCGTTAGATCAAGATGTGATCTGGACCATTGATCTGACTCTATTACGGAGTTTCATGGATCGGGAATTTGAAGTGACAAGAACACTGAACATAAAAAATGTCGAAATCGTTAAATGTGAAATCGTGGAATGATCTGAACCGTCAGATCAAGTGTTGATTGGAGGGTTACTGTTCTCTCTCACAGTTAACTCAGTTTTGAATCTGTTAGTGAAACAGACTCATGATTGTCGATCAGTTGGCGTTTCAGTTGCTCAGATAGTTGTCTTCTTTTTTCCTAAGGAGATGGGAAGTGGAACTGCCGTGGGTGTGTGTATAAAATAAAATGAGACAGACTGTGTGATGTTTTTTGTTCTGGATGAAAATGAATGAAACTGTAAGAAAGGGAAAATGAGAGGATGCGCAGTATGAGATTGAGAATATGTGCGGTGTGAGATAAAATGCATAGTAGAATAATAGAACAAGTTGAAGCAGAGCAGAATGACAGAAAAAGTTGATGGAGAGCAGACCTGTTGAACAAACAGAGGAAGAGAAGAATTGCATAAGAGTTAGTAGAAGACCAGATTTACAGAACAAAGAAAGCTTGGTAAGAATTGATTTATTTGCATAGTTATCTGTGTATTTATTCTTTAATATACTAGGGAGGTTGGGAGGTGCTCGGGAGGAATGTTGTCCTCAGAGGTTCAAGTGGGAGCTTGAACACAGGAAGTTGTAGCTTCCATCTGGTTGTAGCTAGAGAAACCAGGGTGGAAGGGTGGTGCAAGGGAGAACAAGTGTTCTTTGTTATATAGGTTGGAGCCTGTGTAATTGGAAGTTGGTGCTTCCATCCAGTTGGTGTTGGAACATTAAGGGAGTTGGTGCTTCCTTCTAGTAGGTGCTAGAGAAACCAGAGAGTTGGTGCTCTCAAACAAGTTGCATCTTGTAAAATAGAGGTAGTAGCCTCACATTGAGTTGGTGCTCAATTATAGATGATGTACAAAACTTAAAAGACTTCCTATCATTTCGAAGAAGAAGAGGTTTTTTCCCTTTATGGGTTTCCTCATGAAAATATGTCTCTGTGTATACTTTATGTGTGACTGATGCTTTTTACTTTTACTATTAATATGTTGTATAATGTTGATGATCACTTGAAGAAAGATTAAAAATGTTTTAATTGTTAAAATTGTTTAAGCTCAAAGACAATTGATTCACCCCCCCCTCTCAGTTGTATTAGTAATTTCAACAGATGTTGAATGGGAAATGAAGATGAATGGATTTGAAGAAAGAGGGAGCAACGCTTCACAAAATGAAGCTTGGATCTGCTTGTAGTAAGATTTTCCTTTCTTGGTAGGCCTTTTCTGGATCGAGAATCTGCAAAAGAATCAATTGTAACATGGCATTCCTTGACATGGATTATTAGTACAAGAAATTTAATCTAATACTAAAGAATAAAATTTAGAAAAATTAACTGCAATGAGGGCCAGGAGGCTCCTCTAAAAAGAGATAATGTGAATCTGCCACACATGTGGCCTTAAAATATTCTTTGGAAATGGGGCGTTGGTACAAATGGAGCCAATGACCATTCACTAATAACGTTGTTTTAGAGTCATCAATTGTTAGGAGTCTTACTGTTCCATTGGGGAAAACAGTATCCACTTCGTAAGGTCCTAGCCATCTTGTACATAGTTTCCCTTGAAATTCTTTAAACAGAGAATCATACAATAAATCCCAATTACCTTTTTGGAATTGCTTATGCTTGATGATTTTATCATGCCATTTTGATCTTTTTTGTTGAATCATAGTTGTCTGGTGAATGACATCTAATCTTTTTTCATTCAATTCATTAAGCTACTGCAACATGGTTGTCTGTGCATCGGTCAAATCAAGGTTAACAACTAAAGAAGTCCTTAAGGTCTTGATTTCAAATTCTATAGGAAAGACGACACTTTTTCCATAAACTAATTCATAGGGGTAGAATCCTGTAGTATTTCTCCAGGTAGTTCTGTAAGCCCATAATTCTTCAAGGAGCCTTTGAGACCAATCCTTCTGATTTTCCTTCACTGTTTTTGTGAGAATGGCTTCTATTACTTTGTTTGTTCTTTCCACCTGTCCATTGGCTTGGGGGTGGTATGGTGTAGTCCTTCTATGATGAATATGATATTTTTGAAGGGTGGCTTTAAAACCGTGAGAAGTGAAAGGAGGTCCTCCATCTGTGACTAATTCTCTGGGCACTCCAAATCTGATAAAGATATCTTCAAATAAAAAGTCTAGAATAACTTCTTAAGTAGCTCTATGGAGTGCTTTATCCTCCACCCATTTGGTCATATAATCTATGCAGACCAATATATAAACTTTTTGATTGGATGGAGGGTTAATGGGTCCTACAAAGTCTAAGGCCCATATTTCAAATGGTTCGAGTACTACCTAGGGGTTTAATGACATTTCATCTCTATGATTAGGTTGACCCATTCTTTGATAGCTATCACAGGCCCAAACATATTTCTTTGCATCTTTAAAAAGTGAGGGCCAATAATAACCCATCCTGAGAATTTTATGTGTTGTTCTTTTATCATAAAAATGCCCTCCACAAGGGCCATCATGAAAAGATTTTAGTAAATCATAAACCGCATCTTCTCTAATGCATCTTCGGATTTCTTGATCAAGTCCTATGTGGAAAAGACACCCACTTATCCAGTTATACCAAGCACTTTGTTGAATGATTTTTCTTTTCTCTCGGTGGGATAGGTGTGTTGGTAACTTCCCTGCAACCAAATAATTAGCGATGTCTGCATACCATGGTGAGTGAGTAGATACTGCAAATAAATATTCATTATGAAAGGAATCATCTACTGGAGCATTATCATCAGGTGTTAACCGAGAAAGAAAACCAACAACTACGTTTTCTTTTCCTGGTCGATCTACAATTGTAATATCAAATTCTTGTAATAATAGTAACCCTCTGGTGACTCAAGCATTTGTGACAGATTTGTTCATTAAATATTTAATAGTTGACTGGTCAGTATGGAAAAAAGTAAAATAGCCAATGATGTAATGTCAAAATTTATTAATAGCATAGATAACTGCTAAAAATTCCTTTTCAGTAACTGTGTAGTTAAGTTCAGCAGGACTCATATTCTTGCTAATGAAGTAGATAAAATAAGGGAGATGATTTTCTTCTTGTCCCAAGACAACTCCTATTGCAGTATCTGAAGCATCAGAGGATATATGAAAGGGAAGTGCCCAATCAGGTCCTCTTAGAATAGGAGCTATAGATAACTGATGTTTGAGTGCATCAAATGCTTTCTGGCAAAGATTAGTCCACTTGAATTCAATATTTTTCATAAGTAACAGAAACAAAGGAGAAGCTATTTTGGAATTTTTTTTGATAAATCGTCTATAGTATCCAGCATGTCCTAAGAAACTTCTCACATCTATTTGGGTTTTGGGAATAGAAAGGTCTTTAATGACTTGTATCTTGGATGGATCTACCTAAATTCCTTGAGATGAAATAAAATGTCCAAGTATCACTCCTTCACTCATCATCATATGACATTTTTCGGTGCTTAAGGAGAGGTGGGCTTGTATGCATTGATTAAGTACTTTCTCAAGATTTTGTAGTTCTTCCTCAAAAGAGACACCATAAGGGGTAAAAGCATCCATAAAAATTTCCATAGAGTCATTAATCATATCAGAAAAGATTCCTATAACTTCTCTTTGAAAGGTTGTTGGCGCATTACATAGTCCAAATGGGAGGACTCTATAAGAAAAAGTTCCCCATGGGCTAGTAAAAGTGGTCTTATATTGGTCTTGGGGTGCAATTTTGATCTAGTTATGCCCACTAAAACCATCTAAGAAAGAGAAGAATTTCTTCCCTGACAAACTATCTAAAACCTGATCAATGAATGGTGATGGAAAGTGATCTTTTTGGGTGGCTTTATTTAAGGCTCTATAATCTACACACACTCTCCATTTCCCATTTTTCTTAGGAACTATTACCAACCGGGAAACCCATTCACTGTTAGATATAGGATATATAAACCCTGCATTAAGCAATTTTTGAAGTTCCTCTTTAAGAATTTCTCTTAAATTGGGGTCCATTCGTCATTGAGATTGGCATATCGGTCGACAATCTTCCTTGATATAGATACGATGAGTGCATAATTCGGGAGAGATTCCCTTCATATCTGTATAGTCTCATGCGAATGCTTCCTTATGTTCAAGAAGTAACTTCATTAATTGTTGTGTTTCAACAACTGTCAAGTTGGGGTTTATATTCAGTGTTTTGCTAGGTTCAATTTCTACTGGTATACTTTTAGAAGAGATGGTAGTTGATGTTTGAGGTAGGTATTCAGAGTTAAGGTTTTCCTAGGTATCTGACTCCAAAAGTGCAGCTAGTTGATTATGTGTTTATGGAGTCACATAGGAGGGTTCACAAATAAAATTATTAATTATTTCATTCTCAGTGGCATCTTTAAGGCTTAAAGTTTGTCTGATAGTCAAGATAGGTTGAGTAGTTTGATCATCAAAGTCCACCCATAAGGAATTGTCATTATTAATCAAGGGTGTAGCGTGAGGGTAGAGGGTAATTTGTTTGGTCTCATATTCATTGGAAATTGTCATTGAACCAGATCTGCAACTGATAAAGGCATTTGTTGTGGCTAGCCACGGTTTGCCCAAAATTAGAGGATGACCCCCCAAGTTTGTTTTAGGTTGTAATACCAGGAAGTCAATTGGATAATTCCAGGACTCAACTGAGATGATTAGGTCTTCAATGACTTCTTCCGGTTTGATTGTAGAACGATCAACCAATTCTAGAATGGTTGGGGTATCTCGGACTTCATTCTTCTGTTGTAACAATTGTGAAGTTTCAAGAGTCATAATATTGATAGCGGCACCTAAGTCTACTAGAACTCGAGGGATTATTGTTTTTCCAATTTGGATTTTGACAGTAGGATGGTCGGGATCACCATATTTAACTGGGGGATCTTTACCCGACATTAGTGCAGATAAATCTCCTATGACATGAACTGTGAGGGGATATTTAGTTTTCCTACCAGGTTTCTTAACACAAATGTCTTGCATAGTTCTAGCATAAATTGGTACATCTCTTAGTGCTTGTAATAGTGGAATTTTGACATAGATATTTTGTAATTCTCCTAGAATATTAAAAGAAGATAGCTCATAAGTTTTAGTCAAACCTAAATGCTCGGGGAATGGTGGTTCTATTGTTTCAGCAATAGTATTAGAGCATGGTTGTACCTCTTTAGGTGAATCATGCCTTTTTATTTCTTTTTTATTAGAATCAGAAGAGGTAACATCATGAATGATAGGTTCTACTATTTTCCCAGATCATAAATGAATATCATTGCATTGTGCAGGGAAAAGAGAAAGTATCGACTGGTTTTGAATATCGATACACTACACAGCCTTATTATTGGGGTTAGGGTTAGGTTGTACAGGTAGTTGGGGCCGCATCAATTGATTATTCGGTGGAGCACCTGATGGTAAAGGGAGTGGTTGCTAAAATTGTGATTGAAATTGAGGCAATTGATTTGGGAACGGGGGTTGTTGACCTCTCCAATTTGGATTCCATTGGTTAAGGTAAGGTTGTTGTTGTGGAGGCCAAGGAGTCCACATTTTTGGGTATACAAAGGAAGGATTTGTTTGTTTCATGGGTGGGTAATTCATTTGATTGAGGGGTGGGTATTGCATTTGATTGAAGGGAGGGTAATTTTGTTGACTAAAAGAAGGATAGTTATTCCAACGATTAGAAGATGTAAATGGAATATTAGGATTCATACCTTGTCCCTGCGGTTTCCATTGCCTTCTCTGTGTCAATAGATAGATAGCTTCAGCTTCTTCATCAGTTGGTTGTAATGCTGCTTTGATTCCTAGTAAATAAGGGCATTGTTGAGTTTCATGATCCTTATCACAAATGGTGCAAATTGGATTTTTGTCCAATGGGCATTCCCTTCGTGGGTGTTGATCTTTTCATTTGGAACAAAAGATGGACAGAGCTGCTTCTTCTTTGGCTTGTTTCTTTTGAATCTGCAAGGTGTCAATTTTTGAAGCAAAAGAACTTAACATTTCAGTTTTAAAACCCTCGAGTAAATTACCTATTTCGTCTCTTGTTGCTCCTCCACTGGATGATTTTTGAACTCTTAAGAATGTGGTATCCCTGTTGTTTGATCTATTCCTTGTAGCTCCTCTTGAACATCTTTTACATAAGTTAACAATTTCATCATATGATTCTTTAGATATGTCCCCTTTACCAAGCATATTCAACATATCTAGACAGTCATCCCTTACTCCTTTTAATAATATTGTTTTAAGAATATCTTTACTTACATCAGGGTGACTGGATCTTTGTATATTATACTGTAGCCTTGCCACAAAGTCCTCCAAATTTTTATCCTCTTTCTGTATCATCTTGAATAGTTCTTCTCTTTTTTCTCTTTTTCGGCAATAGTCTTGATATTTGTGCATATATTTTCGTTTCATCTGATCCCATGTTGTGATTACATGACCTCCAAGACTCATGAACCATATTAATGCATTTCCCTTTAATGTTGCTGGAAATAGATTTAATTTTTTAGCATTGGATATGTAATCATAACTTCTGCATAATATGTCAAACTCAAAAAGGAATTCATCAAGATCTTCTGAAGATAAACCAAGAAAGTTAGGTAAATCTGAAAGTGGAATATTCTTCATGAGAGATACTCCTCTAGGAAGATCACCAATAGGAAATCCTAAGGTAGAAAAAGAGTTTTCATTGTTTACCTCTCCTTCAAGACCTTCTTGTTCTTCATGGTGCAGTTCTTCATTATACTCATCCATGGTTTCTTTTGTTTGTTCCCCTGTTGCACTTGCTCAATCCTCAATGTTTTCTGCTGGTTTCTCAACTATCTCAGGGCTCCAAATATCTTTCCCCATTTCAAAGTTCGTTTGAAAGGAAGGTTGAGGCTTTGGTTTTTGAGAGCTTGGTCGCTAAGGAGCAAAAGATTCAGATTTTGATATAATCTTGTCAATAAAAGTCTTTCTTCCTCCCCTTCCTCTTCCCCCTACCACCTGTAGGTTCAATTTATTTGGGGTCTCTACGTCCTCTCATGCAATATGTATATCTAAAAGAACATAAGTGCTTTTGAAATCTATAATTTCCTTCCCCGACAACGGCGCCAAAATGTTGGTCACTATAATTTCTTATTAATTAAAGAAATCAAGTGTTACATAAATTGTCAACCCAGAGAAGTCTGTTTATTTCAAAGGCAATCACACACTGTATATGCTCAATCTCAAAAGAAATCTAGAGTTGTAGTAAAAGTACACTAATCACACCTTGCTTTGAACAGACTGAAGTTCTACTTTGATTTACATAAAAAAAAAATCTATCTATTGCAGAGTTTAAGATTCAATGGAAAATAATTATTAGAAGAATCCTAGATTACATTAAGATACAACAACCTAGGAAAAGGAACCTTTAAGCTTACTGCAAATAAGACTAACTATTCTGAACAGAGAACATGACCCTATTCCCCAAAGCAGGAATCTTCAGCAACTGTCACTGACTATCACACTTTCATAAACTCATTCTGCAAACATAATTACCAATCAAAATGATTAACAATTACCTAGGAATGAATTATATGAAAACGATGTAACAATCTGTTGGAAACAGAGTTTTAGCAAAATAAAGTTTCAGCAAAACAGAGTTTCAGCAAAATAGAGTTTTAAAAAGGTATGAATAAAAATAATACTAACACACTACAAAAACTAATGGGTGAATCTTGTGAAGAAGGTGGGCCCTCTCCTTCTCACAAGATTCCCCATAAATGAAAGGAACTAAGAAGAAATGCTCATAATAATCTTTTATTCATCTGTCAAATGTGTCAAGTTACAATATCCAAATGAACACGCTCTTTATCTGTAATTCCTTTCTAGCTAAGCCTTTCGTAATCTCCTCTAATGTTGATTTCTCCCCTATTTAAAGAGGAGAATCCTTTGAATACAATTAAGCATAAAATTACATGTGTACATACAAATCCTATTCTTGGTCTAATCTAATCTTCTATGCCAGAATAGGATATTCTGATCTTCCATAGAAAAATGTTGTTACAATGGTTGTAATGGTGTTGGCTTGAGGTATAGCTGTTGTAGCCGATGTAACAACTTCTTTAATTATCTCTTCTTGTTACTGTTGTGTGTGTTTCAGCATCGCTGTGTGTGTTTCAGCATCGCAAGTCACAGACTGTTTCAGCAACGGGATTTGCGTACTATTGACTGTTTCGACAACATGGTCTTCAAGCAACAACGATGGTTGTAATGGTGCTAACTTTGAGGTACAACTGTTGCGGCCCATGTAACAGCTCCTTCAATTATATTTTCTTCTTACTATTGTAAATGTTGTTTCAACATCGCAAATTGTGGACTGTTTCAGCAACGAGATTTGCGTACTGTTTGACTATTTCAGCAACGTGGTCAACAACGATCTTGTTACTGTTGTAAATAATATTTTTTCATCGCAAATCGTGGATTGTTTCAACAACGTGGTCTTCGAGCAGCAATAATAATTTAACTGCAGTCTTCAAACTGTTTTAGCAACTATATATTTCTGATTAGTGGCTAAGTATGAAAGTAATGTAAAATTACATGTAAATCAAATTAAACATATAACAAAGAGAAGAAACGTTATATACCTTTGGGAAAAATAGATCAATGTGGTAATGTAGGCTTAAATATGAGTGGAAAAATGATGTAATGATAACAAAAAGGTACGTTATAGGGTTCTAACACCTACTTATGATAAAGAAATTTACTCCATTGTGAAAGCTTGCCGCCAGTGGAGACATTACATTTTTGGGAAGGAGACAATCATCCACACTAATCATAAGCCACTGCAGTTCATGTAGACACAAGGAAATTGCAGAATGATCGCCATCAAAAGTGGTCCAGATACTTGCAACAATTCCACATCAACATCAAGTATAAAACAAGAAGCACCAATCGTGTCATTGATTGGCTCAACAGACCACCAATTGCGGCACTCACCATGGTGCTAGACTCCTATGGCCATGAGACCTATGGATGGCCCCAACTCTAGGAGATAGACCCAGACTTCGCCACCACCTACCAAATGTTGGGTGAAAATGCAGTTGTTGATAATTTCCATCTTCAGGATGGGTTGTTGTGTCGTCTAGTCCATATCTGTGTTCCATCAAGCGAGCGAGCAAAGATTATCTGGGAAGCCCACTATAGTTGGGTGGCAGGACACTTCGACATCGAAAAGAAAGTGGTGATTCTACATAAAAATTTCTATTGGCCAAAACTTCGACAGGAGGTTAGCAAGTATATCAGGTCCTACACTTCCTGCGCTATTTCCAAACCGACCACTAAGAAACAAGGCATGTACAGCCCTCTTCCTACTCCTGAAAGGCCATGGGAATCCATCTCAATGGACTACATTTCGGGCCTCCCATCCACCAAGCGGGGAAATGACTGTGTTTTTTTGGTTGTTGATCACTTTTGTAAGATGGCAATTCTGGTTGCCTGCAAGAAGAACATCATAGCAGAGGCCATTGCCAAGCTCTTCTTTGAATGAGTCTGGGTAAATTTTGGAATCCCACAAACCATTGTCTCAGATCAGGATAGTCAATTTCTCAACACATTTTGGTCGAGCCCCTAGTTACTGCTGGAGACCAAGATCACCAAATCCACGGCCTTCCACCCCCAGACAGATGGACAAGCCAAGGCCATCAATCGAATGATTGTGCAAATCCTTCACATGTATAATTCAAAGCACCCTTGCACATGGGATGAAAGCCTTCCCTATGTCCAACATAGCTACAACCGAGCCCTGCACAACTAAACCAGCCACAACTCCTTTCAAGTGGGGTTTGGATTCCAACCATTGGGTCCCATAGATGTTGCACTTCCCCTTGCGTTCACCTCAACCGACTCATCTCCTACTCCAATTGAAGCTGAAAATCCACCCGGTTCATTGAGCAGATCCAACACATCCACCAACAGGTTCATGATATCCTACAGAAGTCCAATGACAAGTACAAGAAGCGCCATGATAAACATCAGGTGCCACATAAGTTTTAGGTGGGTGACAAAGTTTGGTTTCACTTGCAGAAAGAACGCTTTACAGGACCCCATCGGAAGCTTCACCCACTCCGTTATGGGAAATACACCATCACCAAGGCCATGGTGGATAATGCTTTTGAGCTCAACATTCCTCCTTTCCTTGGCCTGCACCCAGTTTTCAATGTGGATCTCCTTCGCCCTTATTTCCCACCATTATTGGACACCTCAGACGTAGCAGAGCAGCTGACACCAACAGATCTCAACCCTGACTACATACAACATGTATCTAACGATCAAATTGTGGACACACGGATCAAGGGCACTCGACAATAAAGGATTCATCTTTATCGAGTCACCAAAGCATAGCAACTCCTGCACCAAGGTAAGTGGCTCACCCGGGGCCAAATTCAATAGAAATTTCCTCATCTTATGGGGGAACTCAACGCAATGGAGACCATTTGTTCCTAATGAGGGAGGATTGATCCAGGTGGATATCGATGTACACCCACCTCTTCCAACTAGCTCAAAACAGTTTTCTGACAATTTTGGCAATTTACTATTTTTAGCAGTTTTAACTTCCGGGGCCATTTTGAGGGCCTAAATGAAGGTTTTTGGGATCAAGATTCTCAAAAATATATAAATTCATGATTGAGCCCCCAAAATGAATTTCCTTGAAGATACCTTTCCAATGGGTTGTCATACACCTAAAACGAAGATCGTATGCAAAAGTTACAACCCTAGGAAGTTGGGTGATCTTGACATCATCAACACTCCCAGCACGATTAACAGTAACTGGTTGTTTTCCAACATGTTTGACAGTGGTTGTAGGTTTTGACCCTTGTTTATCTTTCTTCTTCTTATTCCTTCTTTTCTTCTTCTTCTTATTCACCGGGTTACTAGCTTCAGAACTTTCACTCGACGAAGAAGATGAAATGAAAGACGACCTTACAAGCGAAGAAGGCGAAGAAGACCTTACTGGTGAAGAAGTTGAAGGATCAACATGAGGTTGATGCTCTTGGGGGGAAGTGCTTGTGACTAAAGCACTAACTGCATTCGGGATTACCTGAGTGGAAAACAACCATACCAGTAATCCAATTGTGAGACCTGGAAGGCTCAAAGTAGCGATGTGAGGAGGACCAATGTTTCTGTAAGAAGGAAAAACAAAAGGTTCCCCTGGAGCAGAGGTTCCTTCATTGGTCATTTCAGGAACTAAAGCCATGAAAAACAAAAATCCAAACTAGAGTCCACTAGGGAAAACAAACAACACATGCTAAAAATCTAGGAAGCAAGAAAACAAACAAAACCTTCTCACAATGAATGCACTAGTTGGTGATGAAATCCAACGACGCGGGAACAAAGTAAGAAGGGGCTGAGATAGAGAGGGTGGAAAATTTATGTTGACGACCTGCTTAACGGACTTACACCCTGGTGCAAGCTCCCACACATAATCGTCGGTATACCCTCCAAGGAGCCCGAGTGAGTTTGGCCAACGTCAATTCCAGGTACCATGAAGACCTTCCCCTCCACAGTCACCTTGGGTAAGAACCTAGAGAGATAGGCCACTAAGGTCACCACAAACAACAGTAAAACCTGGCAGAACAGTCGTCAGTCCGATACACACGCAAGGGCAGGGTATCTAGCCCGAAATCAACTCAAAGGCTTCCACTCATCATTGTGGGTATACCTCGGAGTGATCCCTGTAATACGTGTAATCTCTACACCAATGTCAACAAAGAAGGGTGAGTAACTCTACCAATATCAATGCAACCTCGTGCTTGACCCTTGTGTGAGAAGGGCTTCCCAGGACAAAATGTAGTAAGTGGATTTAACTCTCCCTATCACAAGATGCTATTGTTTGTTTTCAGCTTTGGAAAGTTATCTTTCACACCTATTCCAAAGCCCTACAACTAATCTAATGTAGGTTTTCTACCAGAAAGGATAAAAATGTCTAATCAATTTTTATAAGTGCTTTATTTTATGGTTGTTGTTACTCAAAAGGAAGATGGCGTGGACAATATGGTGTTTTGACCGACTCAAAAATTATGCAAAGATATGAATATGCAAACTTTTCATTTCGATGAAAGCTATGCTACGAGAAGGAGAAAACATTTATCATTCCCATACGCAAAATGTCCCAAAATATATTAAACTCGTTAATATCAATCATGCAATTTCTCTACTTCAAATGCAAGGATGCCCCCAATCTAATAAAAAGCAAGAAATTAAATCTTTTTGTTTCAAAAATTTCACTAAAAACAATAATGAACTTTCTTAAAACAACAAAACCCAAACTTAAAATTTTTCTTTTAAAGAGAACTATTCAGAAGAAGTATGATCTTTCCCTAAACAATTCTAAAGAAAACACACGCTTTGTAATTGAAAGATACTCAAAGCAAGAGACTAATCCTTCAAAACCAAACAAAGAAAAGATGGCTAAAAGCAACTCAAAGGATGCCAAGCAGACTGTAAATAGATCAATATAATTTCCAAAAGTTCAAACCAGTTGTTCAAAGAAAAACTGGGTATCAGAAGACTTAATCCAAAATTTTCACAAGTGAGTTCCCAGGCTAGCAGTGTATTACAGTGCGAGAAACAAGGATTCTCGCAGGCTGGACATAGTTTGACTGCGAGGTGTTCGAACTGGAATGAACACCAGTGTGCGAACTCAAGTGATTCTCACAGGCTACTAACGAGTGCAGTGCAAGAATGGTTGTAAACAAGCAAAATTTGGAAAAATGACAAAATTTATGAGAGAAATTCTAGATCCAGAGAGTCTTGATGGATCTCCCATAGACTCAGAGACCAGAAAAAAAGCAATCAAAGCAAGGGAAACTAGACTAACTAGGAAACAATCCGCTCCCCAGTGGAGTCGCCAATTTTGTTTCAGAATTAATCCATAAGTGTGGACACAAACCGATCTCCCTAGATCGACCTGGATCTAGAACAAAATAGGATAGAATAGGATG
>ML779950.1:51375-66162 GCA_009831015.1 Picea engelmannii
TGCCTATATAGCAACCTGCGAACTTCCCTTTTTATAAGGTTTTTACATAGGAAAAGGCAATTTATTTTCTCAGGAGAAGTTCTTCTCCCTTCTCTCTTTAGGAACTCAGGCCACTGACCCCTCTTAAGGCAACATATAGGTTTACATCATTAACGATCATAGGGATGATGAAAATAATGTGTAACATCTGGGTCCCTTAAAAAAAATACCTCTCGGCTTGACTATATGACTCTACTCTATCAACAAAAAACTTGGTGAGGTACCCTCCAATGGTACTATCAAACCAGTGATCTACTGCTCTTGATAAGGCATTATCAACTCCCTTGACCTTCTTGACCAACGCTGACGTCCAAACCACAAGAGTTCTAGATATGATCTCAAACTGGGTATCTGCTAACCTAGCTAGCCACTCATATAGCTCCTGATGGAATTCTCCAAAGAAAATCTTATTTATATCAGTAAAAATATATCTTCCCAACCAATCCTCTATACTAAGATTAGGGTTTTTGTTCTGGGATTCAGCGAAGTCCTTTACTTGATATTCTATCCACTTTTGGATCTCTGTCTTCGATGGAAACCACCTTGACATTCACTCAAGAAGATCCCTAACCCGAAAATAGAACCATTTGTTGGCACAGGGGTAGACCCAGGATTCATCTCCAAGAGCGTACCGACAAGCCCTAACTACTGGCCCTTTTGGCAACACCTACGAGGCAGATGCAGTCTCTCCTGAAGTAACTATGGGGGGTTGCAGGACACAGATGTCTACAACCAAAGGGAATACAAAGTGGATCCAATGCGAGCGCAACTTATTGTGTTTGTGAGCGCAACTGCTAGCACAGAGAACATAGCAAAGAGCACTAAGTGGATCCAATGTGAGCACAACTGATAGCTAAGAGCACAATTTAGTCTTTATTGAGTTTGTGTTGTCTTTCTTGATTACAAAATCGACCTTTTTCTCTCAGATTTGGTTTCCTTTTGCCACTCTTCTCGATTATCTGATTGATTAGAGGAACTCATAGGAAATATTATTGATCATAGGTCTATTTATTTCTTTGTCTTTGATATCTTACTAAATTATTGAAGACTATAAAGTATGACCTTTTGATTTCTTAGTGTTTTTGAATCTTTGAATGAACAATTTGATATTTGTTTTTTCTTTCGGTCTCTTGTTTCTTGTTGAGAGTATATTTGTTTGTATGCTCTTTTACTTCATACTATTTTTTATTATCATAGTAAACTTTCTCATTATTAGTGAAAGAACGAAGCATTAGACAAACATCATAGTTTACATCTAAAATCAAACGAAGAAGGATTTATATGCATTGGTTTTGGATATTGAAAATGTTTTCTTTTTTGATAATTTGGCAATTGTGTGAATTCTTGTTTGGGAACAAAATAGAGTCAAATTTTGCATTTATTTTGAGTGTTTATTAGTGATGAAAAGAAAAGAAGCTCTTCTCCTTCCCATAACTAGAATTTTCATTGAAAATAAAATTTGCATATCATTCTTTTTACCTTCTTGTGGAGTCGAGTCTCAAAAATCATTAGTTTCACTATCATTCACCCTTGCGTAAAAAACAACCACGAAAATAAGCGCTAATTAAAATTGAACTAGAAACTTTTATTTTTAGATATTTACACAAACAATAGACTAGGACTAGATATTTCGAATAAGTTGTGAGAATAACTCTCCAAATCATTCAATACAAACTCAGAATCTTGTGATAGGGAGAGAAAATCCAACCTTTGTATAAGCATAGCTGGGATCTCCCTCTCACACATGGGTTAAACACATGGTCACATGCAGGAGAGAAACATAGATTATCCCTCCAAGGATTAACCAATCATATCCGAATGATCGCATATTGGGGGTTCTTCTTGAGAATCAACTATTTTCATTTGGTGTCAGAGCTTCCTGAATTTTAAATCTGTTCAGGGTCCTATGGAGTTTATCGATCCATTTATCCCCAGTTCTCCTGAACAATTTCATATTTGATATATTTCCCATATGTTCAGACCTGACTGTTGCCTGTACCTGCCCAGAGGCTAACTACGAGTTGGTATCCTTAGTGATCATAATATTTAGGGTCCTTACACGAGGTGATGGTGAAGGGAAGTCTTTGTTGTACCTGGATCAAACATTGGTCAAACTCACTCGGGCTCCTTGGAAGGTAACCCATGGGTAAAACCATGAGGAAACTTGCACTAATGTGTAAGTCTGTTAATAAGGACACCACTGTAACTGATCCACCCACTCAATCCTATCCCCTTATCATTTTGTTCACACAATGTTGGATTTCATAACCAACTAGTACGTTCATTGAGATAAGCTATTGTTTTGATTGTTGGTTTTCTAGATTTTATGTTTACCAATGCAGTACCGAGAAATGTAACAAGGTATGCGTTGTTCCCTATAAATTTATAGGTCACACCGTACATGAAGTGATCCGAGAGCCTCGAACACACAATGCAATTTTTTTTATTTTTTTTACAATTAAAATTTCACTCAATTTTAAATTTTAATCTGGTGGATAATAGCTTTCTAAATGTATGCTAATGGATAAAATTGTCTTTGAAGTGAAATAATAAAATCATTCCAAGAGGATAAAACTTTACCATGTTTCTTCATGTCCTCTTGAGTTTTGGCTTCCCATCAAATGAGTGTTACACTGTCCAATCTTAAAGAAGCAAGTTGAATCTTAGTTTCATCATCTTTGATCCTTTGTATCCTACAATACACTTCAATCTGACGAATCCAATTATCCAATTTCTCAGCATTTACCCCTCCATTGTACATAGGCAATTCAAACTTAATATCAAGATTAAGCAAAGGAGTTTTACCATGTTCTTTTGGAGAATTTGGAGGTGGTTGTGAAATGGTAGAAGAGGTGGAAGATGGAGGTGAAGGAGGTGGAGAATCACCATTCCCTCCATTTCCCTTTGGAGTTTTATCACTGCTATCTCCATTACCCTTTGGAGGGTTTGTGATTTCACCTTACAATATTGCATTTATTTCTTCACATAAAACTTTCACCATCTCTGTCATATCATAGAAAGATTTTCCGAAAGTTTCATCCTTTGAAGGAAGAGTTTTATGACTCTCCTCATGAGCCATACTTGGTGAATATATCCTTGAAGCTTGAGGTGATTGGGTAGTTCTCCTTATTGACTATTGAGAACTTGTCTCTACATGTTTACCTTCTCCTCTTGTGATATTCAACCTTGTAAGAATCAGAAAAAAAACACTTGCAAACAATCAAACCTTCAAAAATGTATGCTTTGATAGCAACTTGATCTAAAAATGTAAATTCTTGAATCTTTTTAAAATTGCAAGTGAAATGGTATGTGTTTGGGTAATAGGATCATGTTACAAACACATAAAGATTAATGAACTTTTTTACTTCATCATGAGAAGAATAAAAAGTCATAAACAACCATCATAATACACACATTAACACAACTAAATGATAAAGGAGTTCACCCCTCTCTTGGGCTACATCTCCTGGTCCATCTTCCAATGGATCTTTTTCATTAACGATCAAAGTGTCAAAATCAGTGCTTTACAATGCTCAGAATGAGAAATGGATGGATTCAATGGCTCCAGAACATTCACAACCCCCTAGTTGGGCTCTTCCTGCACCTGGTTTGGCCAAAACATGAGTTGGAATCACTCCCTGGAAGTTTCTCCCAATTCTTTGTTGTCTCTGCTCGCCAAAACACACCCAGACTGCCTGAACCTGACTTTTGGGTGTTTTCTGTGCCAAAATTGGGCATTTTGTCACACTTTTAACATGATTATCTTCCCCCAAGGGTGGAGGTGTTAGTTGCATGGATGCCATATGGCCACAACCCAATGCCTAAACTGGGACCCATTATTGAATTGCACTTTGGTGTTGACATGTGTCTTGGCGTTGTGTGGAGGATTGTTGGTGGGAGCACATTTTAAAAACCTCGCGCAAACCATAGTGTGATGTAGGGTCGTATGGTAGACAACATACAGCCGGGGGTTGGGGCTAAGCCCTAGCCTGGACCCCACCTAACTATACCAAAAAGATAATATAAAATAACATAACGTCGTGTATGGTTAAGTACTACCATGTGATCAAGCTAGTAGAATGACCCTACCAAGTCATCCACGTCCCTTGGAGGTCGCGGGTTCCAACCCCCGTGAGCACAAACCAAAATTTTACACCATGAAGGGGGTGCCATGTGGAAACCCACGTTTGGGCCACGTGGCACCATACTACGAATCCACCAAACTACCATGTAATCATTGCCATCTCAACAAATGACATGTGTCATCAAGTGATAATTCCACCTTAGCTGCCACGTTGGCCTCTACCACATCACCTCTGCCCCAAGTCTAGTACGATCACCTACCACGTGTCCACTACAGTCATTCCACGTCAATGGTATGACCATGCCATGTCAGCATCTCTGTAAAGTCAATAGTTCAGGTCACCCTGCTACATGTCCAATATGGACATGCCATGTTAGCACTGTACGGACTGTACAGATTGTACAATCAACAATTTTTGCATGTTTGGAAAAGTGGATAGAATGTGATATCTCACTCATACAACGTCCAATTGAACCCGTTCAAGTTGCGTTGGGATCGTCAGGATGAGGCCTATGCACATGTCTGTTTTGAAACAATTCCAAGAAATTTGATTTTTGAGCATATTTTGATCCCTTGGATCATGGAGTGAGGAGACAGTTGAGAAGGTTGGATACTTACTACGAGAATACCAGGACTTGTTTCCAACAACATTTTCAGAGATGGAGTGTTGGAATATTGAGAGGGGGGGGTTAATTAATATTACCCCTTTTCAACAATCAACAGTTACTTTTATATTTTGTTAATTACCACAATAGATCAACAATGTACTTGTTTGTAAAATAAATTATATAAATATAATTAATAGGAATTACATGGATTTTATGAAGAATAATGAAGGACATGAATCCTTTTTAAAGCACCAACTCTAGGAGACACAAATCCTCTTCTTCAGGGAACCAACCCTAGGAAGCACCAACTCCCTTGTTTTCTATGGCACCAACCCTAGGAAGCACCAACTCCCTTGTTTTCTATGGCACCAACCCTAGGAAGCACCAACTGACTTATTTTTAGGTAAACAACCGTAGGAAGCACCAACTCCCTTGTCTTTAAGGAACCAACCCTAGGAAGAACCAACTCCCTTAAATTACACTTACTTAGTAAAGGATATGAATCCTTCTGTGCTCCTCCCTTCCACTCTTACTTCATAAGAATCACCAGTTCTTCTTCTTGGACTATGTTTAAGTTTTGATCTTCTATTCTGGACTACAGAGACACTTTCTTCTCACCATTCTTTCTCATTTATATAATCTTCCAACCGGTTTGAGCTATGAAGAATTGTGTCCCTTTGTTTGGACCATCGCACCTCTTCATTTTAAATTAACAATAATCTCTATTATTATTCAAACATTATCGTGAAGGTTTTTAATTTAGTGAGAGTGATTTTCATAAATCAATCACATATATGAATCGATTTTTTTTTTAACTCGATTCCATGTCTTTGCAAATGTTGCAGAAATCAAATTCTGCATAGGCACTTCCTTCAAACCATTTACATGTGACCATATGTGCAAAACCACATGCTTATTAATTTAAGTGATGTTCCTAATGCTTCATGGATTTATGTGTTCATAACCCCCGATCAGGGGATGGAACCTAGTCCTCCAGACTATGGCCTTCAGGCGTTTTCTCTCTCATCCAATCTTTCGTAGTTTCCTCTCCCTGAAGTGGTTACCTCTCACAAGGGTTGATCTGACGGTTGGTGTGATTCCTGTAATCAAATCAACTGTCTAGATCCAATCCTTACTTATCCTTTTGCTTCTTAATCTAGCAGCTATGACTTAATTCAAGGTTGATATGGACGACCACTATTTATTTCGGGACTTCAGGACTCCAGGGATTCAGAGGTCTGGGTAATTTTTTCTTAAATTTCCTCCCTAGTTGGTCCATGTCAAAGTGGTCAAGCTCGGAGTGCTTATGTATCTTTCCACTATGTTTTGATCCAACGGTCATGTGATAATCTAGAGGATCTTAGATCAGTGACCGACATTAGTTCGTGACTTCGCGCTTCGGCTCTTAGGGTAGTTGTTGGTGGTAGATGTTGGTTTCCCCCAAAGGACATACAATTTTTGAAGATATTGGAAAGGGAGGTCAAGGTCTATGAGAAGACAATGAAGGTCTCTTACTTTTACTTATCTTTGAATGTCTCTTATTTTTACTTATCTTAGTAGATTTGGTTGACAAAATAATGAGCAAAAGAGTTTGTAACATAGATAAATTTTATTTTTATCTTTTTCCTAACTTCAATTTATCCTAAAAGTTTTTTCTTCCCCAATTAAATTTTACTTTAATACGAAATTATATTTAACCATAATTTTGTTTCTCCCAATACACAATACAATCATTTTAAATTAAATTTTACTTTAATACAAAATTATATTTAACCATAATTTTGTTTCTCCCAATACACAATTTTAATAAAAAATGAACTCATATTCTAAGACATATGAATTATGGATAACATCAATTATGAATAACAACTGTTTAAGAGGACTTAAATATAGAATGAAATCATTTTAAAACATATAATTATAGATAAGGCTTGTGAGTTAGAGAGAGTCTCCAATTAGTGTATATCTTAATGGTGTACCCTAGAGAGAACTGTTTAAGAGGACTTAAATATAGAATGAAATCATTTTAAAACACATAATTATGGATAAGGCTTGTGAGTTAGAGAGAATCTCCAATTAGTGTATATCTTAATGGTGTACCCTAGAGAGGGTTTAAAATGTATATTTTATTGTATATAGTGTTTGAAAATGTTTATTTTCAATTTATTATAATTTTTAAATATTTTTTTTTTATGATTTAAGAAATTGAAATGAAATTTTTCATGTATTTAGTAACATATATTTTGTGATTAAGTTTTTAAATATTTTTTCTTTGCACATTTCACAATATTTTATTACCTTGTTTTTATGGGAAATTTTGTTTAGTTTATGATGTTATTATTTTTCTTCATTTTTTCTTCATCATTGTCTCTTCGCCCTCTTAATCAATGCATCTTCTTCATCTTTTATTTCTCTCAAAAGTCACTGTCATGTATTTGTGATTATTGCAAATGGACATGTAACTAGGGGATTTGAATTTGAATTTGCGAGATGTGGGATGAAGATTAACCTTGTGAATGTATTCATTTTCCATCCAAAAACAAAATCTTGTAATCTTTAAACAACATAATCACTGTGAAAATTTTTCTATTTTTTTATTTCCATCAATGCCATTGTTTTGGAAGTCGATTATAAAGATTTGTACGCTACTCAATGAATAGTTGGCATTCATCTTATGACAAGCATGCGGGAAGTCTCCGTGTGTCCTCAATGGCGTCTTCACTTGAGGATAACGCTGACCGATTAAGGTTTTTAGAGGTTCTCTTTTACAATTTTGTGGGCCTCTGTATAGATTTTGTGTTCTCTTTGCAGAGTTTTTGTGTGATTTTTAAAAAGCAATTCAAATGGATTGTAAGGAACCCCCTCCCACACAGGTGAAGAAAATAAACCATTCAAGTTTCCTGCGCTCGATCTATATTGCACGGTAGTTAAAACCCTAACACTTTCTCAGTGCGAGATACGGGTTTTATTTCATGCCCAAGATTGTCTTTATCCCAATCACGTGTGTATAAATCACAAATTTTATTTCATGTCATAGGCATGTTTGTTGTTATTTGTTGTTAAGTTTGTTGATTGCCGGAGGACTTTCCATTTTTCTTGTCGATTGAATTCGGCTTAGTTCCCCTTATTTCGTTCGCAAACATTCGAGGAAGGTCTTGTTATGCTCGTCGAAGGAAAATCGATAGAATTTCTTTCATTTCCATCGAAAGACATCGGATCCCCAACTGTTAACTTCACCGAAGCAAGTCGAAGCACTTACTTCTAACTATGTCGCGTGCATCGAATCAGTTTCTACCAATTCTGTTGATAAGCTTCGGAGTCGTGAGCTCTAAATTTTCCGATGTGATGACCTTGAAACAATTCAAAATAACTATGGAGATCGCTTTGGCAGACTTCTTATTAGGTTTTCCTATGAAGTCGACAGTCTTCCTACTAAGCTGGCCAAAGCAATTCGGAGGACTTGCTCTCATGTTCGTTGATGACATCAACGCACTTACTGCTAACTTCGTCGATTGGTCGGAGGGATTTTCATGAACTCCGCCGATGAACTTCAGAGAAGTTATCTTCAATTCTGCTGATGACTTTCGAAGCAGCTTAGTTTTTCTCTGTCGTTGTTCATTGGAAAACTTTGTATTAACTTTGTCGATCGGGGTTTGAGTCCTTCATTTTATCTTTTTGGTTGATCGAGTGAATTTCTTGTAAACCTTTTGATATGTAGTTTTCATTTAATGAAACTTCCAACCAAACAAAAGGAACATTAGGTTATAAGCAACTTTGAAAATATAATGACCATCTCACGTGTTCAAACTCAATCGATGCCAATGAAACAAACAAAATGCCTCTTCACATTTTCAATTTGCCAATTTTAACAAGGTAAAGTTCAATGATAACAACTTAGTACTTATAGTAAATTATCTAGGCAAATCTCCCTAATGTTTAAAAAATATAAAAACATGAACTTACTTCGACGTTTACTTTCCCCGGTTTAGGGGTTATGCTAAGATTTTTCCCGGTGAATTTTTATTCAAGCGAATGTGTCTATAGCCATTGGCAGTATTTGCAGATTCAAAGGTGGAAGCAGTTATCAAACGATCAACATATTGGACCAGATGATCACCCATTCTCGAGAGACTTAAATATTAAGGGATGATGAAGACTAAGGTCTGTAGAGTCTAAGACCTTAGCCAATAATCAAAATTCCATGTACCATGAAATTTTCTATGCCTGCCAATCACAATAAAACAACAAATGGGCAAACCAAAGGGCACAACCCAATTCTAAAATCCCTTCACAGACAACACCCTTCTGAAATCTCTTCAAAACTCTTAAATGAACAACATGCAACTATGAAAACCCTTCAATGCTTCTTAAGAAACAACACCCAATTCTTAAATGCCTTGAAGGGCCAAAGCCTGACTCAGAAATCCCTCAAACGTACCAAAATGCAGTATAGAGCATCACAAAAATCCCAAAATGACTATACCCGCCTATAAAATTGCTAAAACAAACTGAACATCTCGAGTATTTGAGCCCTTGGAATCATCTTCATTGTATTTTATGAAATTGGACTGCTAGCATTCTCCCTATGATCCATGTTGGTCGATAATTCCATGTCTGTAAATCATGTCAATGACATGATGGTTGGCAATCCCATGTCCATAGATGATGTCGATGGTGTGGTCACTACCATTGGTTCTAGTGTTGTATTGAGTGGCCATTTTTTTTGTAGCTAAGTTTCCACATTTAATCTTTCTCGGACATACTAAGGAAATGTACAAATTGTATAGTGTATCATCAATAAGAATTTGTACATTTCCTTAGCAAGTAAAGTTGTCGAATCAACAATTTCATAGTCAATTCATTGGCTTATCTCTCCTCTTTTCTTAAATCAAAGAAGCCATATCTCTTTGAAGCATGCATATTTTAGAAGGTGTGATTATTCAACACTCAGCTTGGCCCTTGTGTTCATTGTGGCTTCATTCTGGTCATCGTTAGTTGCAAGATACGCCCCAATAAGGTAAATAAGTCCTCATTACTTACGTAACGGGGCTCATTAGGGGTAGGTAGCTTGACAACAAACTAACGAGAAGAGCCAACACTATATGACAATCAATCGACTTAATGTCATTACAAGTTTCATACTTGCAATTTGCTTGGATTCTTTCGTTTCCTCTGCCAACGGGATTGATGCAGCTGCTTCTGCGGGGATGAAAACTGGGACTCCCCCATATTTGAAATATTCTTTTCCAGGAGCATTATGATCTTCAACTCAAATAGCATAAGTAGATATACTTGGCTACATTGGTTCATATGTCAATTCCACAATTGACCAAGTGTCAATGTTAACAAGAAAGAAAAGGTAAAGGCGAGCATAGGAGAAAAATGCATAGCTAACTACTCTTCAACATCCTATTGTTCCTCTATTTACACTTACTTCCCATTCAAATGACATGTGGACAACAAATCCCATGCACATTACACATGAACAATGTCATAAGACATATGCCCTACTTTATCGCTAACCATTTTCTTAGTTTTGAGAGTTTATTGCATGTGTATAAATTTAAAATTCATGTAAATTTAAACTTATAAATTGGCACATTGAATCAAATATGTGGACATAACCTTCAATAAATATTGGTCCTTCTCAACAAATTATATCTCTTCTTCATAGATAAAACCCCTTAAACCATAATGGGCTTTTTTAAAATGGATTTTCATTTTTCACTTTAACCTTAAAAATGCGAGGTTATATTTATACCTTAAAAATATGAGGTTATATTTATTATTATACACAAATAGGTTATTATACAGAAACATGCTTCATGATGATGGAGCATCATTACCCAGCCTTCAAAACTAGAAGTATGAAGCATCTCATTTATTTTCTTGATGAGAATTAATTTATTTTATTTTGAAATTATTTACATTTCGAAGCATTAAGAAGTTAAAGAAAAACAAAATAATGAAATTTTACAATAACTTAGGTTGAAGTGTTGGGAAGACCTGCAATGCATGGATTTTTACGTTTTAGTATGTTTTTATTAAATCAAAATATTGTTGGGTGAAATCTTGTCACATCAAATACCTATGATCGACTATTTATAATAGGGTTGGCACAATAATTAAGTGGCTTAGTATATAAAGAAAATTGAATAGAAATAAGCAATTTAACATATACCTAGAGGAAAAATGGAAAAAGAGATAAATGGAAAAATGAGATCATCACCTTCAAAGCAATTGACCCAAACACTACTATAAATCTGACATCATAAACAAAACAAAATGATAAATCTTCGAAAAAATGTGTCGGACATAAACTTGAACAAATGAACAAAACGACAAATCTTCGAAAAATGTGTCAAACATAAACTTGAACAAATGAGACATTAAAATATTGCAAAAAAACAAATAACGATATTTTTTATGGATTTCCCATCACGTATTTTTGAAAATCATGGCCATGTCCATGCTACCTAGATTTTTTTTTTGAAGAGATAGATGTCTTGTCCAACATAAATACATACATACTACTTGTAGTGAATCATATCCTAACATTCATACTCCATTCCCTAATGAACATATTTTTAATCAAGGTCATAAAGAATCTAATGGACATCGATTCTCCAAACATAAAAATATGGAATCTAAGGACTAACCCAAGTCTATATTCTTTGTCGTATGCACAAAGAATTTTTTGTAGCCTCAACCCCTCCCACAATTATCATTCTATGCTATGATAGGGAGGGACCAACAATGTCTCTTCTTCTATGTTTTGAACATTATTCCATAGATGATAGTAGAAGGAACAACCTCTTAAAAATTAACATATATATTCATATTTAGGGGCTTTATTGTAAGGCTACAAGTTGTGCATACATCGAGATGCTTATAGCATAATGATTATCTTTTAGTGTCTCTTCCTCTAATTTACAAATAACTAAAGGTAAAAAAAAACACATAAGTGAGAAAATAGAAAGTATATCCATGAAACATTTAAACTTCAAAACATTGTGAAACATAATTGGAGCTTGAAAAATTAATAAAACATAATAATCCAAAAAACACTCTACTTTCCTTTTACCTTGTATTCTCTTCCATGTTCCCTTCCCGTGCTTCGAGGTATGCTAGTTTTTAGTAAAGTTTCAATCCGTGGTCAATTAATGATTACCTTGTATTCTCTTCCATGTTCCCTTCCCGTGGTTCGAGGTATGCTAGTTTTTAGTAAAGTTTCAATCCGTGGTCAATTAATGACCCGTGAGGACATTGACGTGTAGGATGAGCCAGGCTACCGAAAGTTTTTGGTAGACTGTCTCGCTTTAATCACGAGAAATTATATAGAAGCTCAATTTTATAGGCAAGTGAGACTCGTTTCGAGTCGCAGTAAAATCTTTTGGACTTTTGTATAGGGTTACTTGTCTGTACCGTTTCCAACACGACACGCAACGACTTTTTAAAGTGACTCTGTTTCTTCTTTTCCCGTGAATATGTAAGAAAAAAGATCGGCTTTACAGCTTTAGCTACTAGGAGCCAAGTGCCCAGAGATATGTGAATGGAGGCGTCTTTTTCGGCCATTAATTGATCAGCTAATGGACCCCAACTGCACACACGGTGTATATAACCAACCACAACGATTTTGTACCAAACCCTCTATTATTCAAAGGCATTGGCAATGGCGGAAGGCATAGTGCAATCTGGAGAAAGCGTGCGGATTTCATTTGGGGTCTGCAAACCCCAGGAAGGCTGCCACATTGATGATGTGGTGGCGCAGCTAGTGGGAGCCGCTGCCTCCATTGACGAGCGTAGCAGCAGCAGTAGTCTATCAGATATTAGCATCACCATACTCAGGAGTATTCGTGGGAAATGGGTGTGTATTCTTTTCTTTCTTTATTAGGTTTTACAGTCATTCCCGACGATAATAGATAATTCAGTTCATTAATCTTCTTCAACGCAGGCTGCGGTGTTTGCAGAGAGAAAAGGCAGGGAAGATGCGAATCCATGGATAAATCTTCCAGAGGTAACCAACTAATCAAATATAACATTTCAGTTCAGTGCTTCCATGTGCCTTCGATCATCTGTTTAGTTGGCGATTAATGGTTTGTTGATTGCAGGCCGCTTCATTCAAGAAGGGATTATCTTCGGTTGTTCGAATGGTGGACTACGGATGGTTTGAATTGAACTGCGAAGAGAACAAAGAGAGGTCCCAGGTTGGGAAAAAACGCATTGGAGACGTGGTTGGTCTGCGAAGAATATATTCGGGAGGTAAAAATCAGGAGAAACTGGCTTACTCTTGTCTTGCTGTATTGAAAGCTTATTTCACAAAGATGGAGGGCTTGGATTCTTTTACATTCTACAACTCCTTGGATGGTAAGCATATAATCGGATTGGGAAAATGGGAAAGTGTAGATACAGCATATACTGCGATGAGTAAACTGAATGGATTCCCAGGGGAAGCATTTTGGAAGAGTTTAGGAGCGAAGAAGCTCAAGTACGAGGTCTGCCGGGTTGTGTATGTGACAGACAAAGACAAACAATAACTAGATCTGTTTAATTCTTCCCATGGTTGTCCTCATGTAACTTCAGTGTGTGGGATTCACTGTTCAACTCATTGACCCAGTAACAAAAACAAAGGGTTTCATGAAGAGCGAATCAACAGTTTTCTCTCCCTAAACTCAGAATACGCCATATACATATAAATTTTGCAGAAACTAAGAACAATTCCACTAAAACTTCATTTCGTATCATGACTTTATTTTTTTCCCGGGAAATTAGCACAGGAAATTGGGTCTAACCAACCCTAAGGTAAACAAGAGATTCAAACCTGCAGGTATAGCTTCAAATATTGAAACTTTGCATAACTAGCACAGCCGCTAACTCCCGGAAAGAATCGGCTGGTAATGTCCGCGCAGTAAAAATCTCCCGCGTAATGAAACAAAACCTAGTTAAAAAAAAACCTTAATTGACACAGTAAAAACGCCAGGTCTAGGAAAATCCATGGCGCAGTAAATAATTAAAAAATAATCCTAATTGACACAGTAAAAACTACAGGTCGAGGAAAATCCATGGCGGAGTAAATAATGTACTTTGTGAAAACTATGGAGCAAATGATGTAGTAAATAATTTGATTTATCGAACTAATTTTACTAATGAATTTCAGTAATAATTAACAGTCATATTTTCACATAAACGGTTGAGCTTTATTTATCTAGTGTTAATATTTTAATTTAGCTATCAAACTAATTTTTAAATATGATTATAATAGCTAGGAAGTTAATGATTGAATCACAGCCATTTATTTTGTGTGACACTAAGAATATTCCATCCATATTTAATCATGTCCATAGAAAACTTATTAAGCACTAAACCCCTATTAAATCTGCCCATTGTCAATAGGTGTAAGCCGGTGTAATTTTTTTTTTTACTTTATCCCATGCAAACAAATATTGAAACTTCAAAAAAGAGACTAACTAGGAGCACTATATTGAAGTGTTTATTGTTGAGGTTGTGGTTGTAATCTTGGATAATATCTTTTGTGTTTTCTAACTATTATATCATATGTTTTTATGTTTTTCATAAATTAAATTTTAAATTAATTTAGAATTATTGATTTATTTTAAACAAATTATCAAATTTATTGTGTAATTTTTTTATTATTTAAGATGAATTTAAAATGATTATATTGAAAAGTTTACATCATCATATGTACTTCAAAAAACTACTATAATAATAATAATAATAATAATAATATATTTTAATCAAATATATATACAAATTCAAATGATAAATTTTATATGCTTCAAAAAACTACAATAATAATGATAATAATAATAATAATAATATATTTTAATCAAATATATATACAAATTCAAATGATAGATTTAATATGAACAATTAATATAAAAACTATCATATATTATAAATATCATATTTACATAAAAATATTGTTATAATGCAAATATAAATATCAATATGAGCAAAGCAATGTAAAGATTTTTTTAACATTAATCACAAATAATAATAATAATTTACTATATGTTAACTAAATATAGGTACAAA